>JAODTR010056532.1:0-17420 GCA_025399935.1 Amblyopsis rosae
CTGCTGCTATATACAGTACTTACTGTAACCCTACCTGCTGTTAAATACAGTACTTACTGTAACCCTACCTGCTGCTATATACAGTACTTACTGCAACCCTACCTGCTGCTACTGTAAATGCTGTTACTTATTGTAACCTATCTGGTGTGGCCCTGTTATTTAGGCATACTTCACATCAGGACTGTTGTGTTATGATTACAGTGAGTTGTGGCTTGCAGATGCGCAACCATTTATTAGTTTAAAAATAAGATGTGCACAGATGGAACTGATGGCGGTTCAAAAACGACAACATCTTTCATAAGGACTTTCATGGAGGACAAAAATAAGCAAACAGTGTTGTGACAACCAGAGTTGTGTCCCCACAGGGTTCCAGTAGGTTCTGGGTTTGGACCCTTGTTGGGGATAATTAGGCTCCAACAGCTGCCATATGTTTCATCTCACACAGGAAGTAAAAAACAATATTTATCATAATAATTTACAGTATGCAATCGCTGTTTTGTTTGTTTGTTTGTTTCGGGCTGCTAAACGGTGAAATAACACAAATATAATGCAATGCTTCTTTGTTGCTATTGTTGAAAGCCCCATCACAATGGAACACCACTAATAATTATTATTATTCATAATATATTATTATGCCTCGAAACTTTTTGACCTAAGATGATGTTGACTAAGATGTTTGTCCATGATAATTAACATATAAACATATGCAATCATAAACACTAATGCAGTACATGCACACAATGTATTATGTACATTATAATAAATCAATATGAATATTTTTAGTCCACCATAAGCTTGACCTCTCATGGATCCTGCCTTTCAATTAGACAGATATGAAATGTGTGCTTTACTCAACACACAGTTTCTTAACAGAACAGTGAAACTGTACAAGGGTTAGTTAAGGTGGTGGCACTAATGTGTAGTGGTTGGGATAGGGTTAGGAGTGGTGGAACTAATGTGTAGTGGTTGGTTAGGGGTGGTGGACATCTGTGACCGTTGCTATGGGAACATGACTGTCGCCTAATCATGAATATTCATCACCCCCACCTGCAGGCTCATACAAGCGGGGAGAGCAGAGAGCAAGACAGCCAACAGTCTGTCTCCTGGTAGTCACAGCAGCAGGCCTGGCTTCCAGGAAGAACCAGGGACATGAAAAGCACTAGTCTGTCCCCTACATGGCCTGCACATGTATGCAGCGCTTATGCAGCCACTCAAAGCTGTACAGTATAGCCTGGAGGTGTCAGCCATGCAAGGTGCCACCTGACCTGAGCAGTTAGGGTTAGGTGTCTTGCTCAAGGACACCTCAGCACGTGGTGAGGAGTTAGCGGCGTTCAAACCAGGGACTTCTGTATCACTGTGTCGCCCCGCTCTGCACCCCTGCCGTCCAGTATAGGGACAGGCAGGGTCTGTCATTCCCTAGAGTGCTTGCTAATTTCAAGCTAACATCAAAACAAACTTGAATGCGAGAAAGTGTATTAGCTTACAATTAGCTTGCAATAGCTGACTTTTAAAAACATACCGGTAAGGGGCTGGTTTCATAGACATGGATTAGCTGGAAAACTAACAGAAAAACGTAATGATGATGTCCACTGGAAAATGTTCTTAGTATAGGACAGATTGTATTGCAGTTGTACTTGTCACATGATTGTCCATTACAGTAAACAGGGCACATTATATGTTGCCAGATTCTTTCAGCTCATCTCATCCTAATCATGTTCAGAAGTGATCTATCAGTCAACCATTCTTTTGCTTTTAGGTGTAAATTGCTATTTCAACAGCATCCGCTGTCTGTGAGCACGGCTGCTTTAGAAGCTGTGGACTTTACACTGAGCATAAGTTATCATTACAGCTGACTTTGCCCTCAAACCCAAGCCACACACACAACCATTCCTTTGCTTGGTCCACAAGCAGACATCGGTTGTAGATGTGTCATAATAATAATGATCTCCTCTGGATACAGTAAGACGTGGGTTAAGAGATTATATTCCTTGTTCCACTTTCACTTATGAAAGGCATGGAAGTACTCATCTGCCTTAGCGTTGGCTGTCCATTTCTCTCCTTACATAGTTGGTAATTTCATCTTGTGTAGCCTCCTGGCATTATGGAAGCTGTGTGAACAGCTCACCGAGCGTGGCCACAACCATAGGCCATAATACACCACACAGAACTTGGTAAACACATTACAGTACAGTACACAACACAACACACAGTAAAGGCATAACACATTAACACAGGTGCACACATTACCCAGCAGGCACAAGACAAAGGAAAGCCTTGGTGTTGTACATTATCAGCCAACCACGGGGAAATAAAGTGAAACACAAATAGATCATCTTTGTTCAGTTTACAACTCCGTCAAGAATCTCATCCACTTAGTAAAAAAGGCGTTTAATAAGGGTGTTTTCTTTCAGGTTATCCAGAGAGTGCTGTGTACTTTGTCTTAAGCAGAGGCATTCTGGGATATGAGGACGCTCGCTGATACGAAACTTCACGCTGAGCACTTTGTATGACACAATATTTACATTAGAAAGACAATCCATTGAAGCAAACACAAAGAAGAGGCTGGTTTATCGCCTTGTTGATGAAGTCTGTTGGCGATGTGTGTGTGTGTGTGTGTGTACGTGAATATGTGTGTAAAGGCATAGTACTATAGCCTGTGTCCTTAACAGGCCACCATACTAGCCTGCCTGTGTGCTTAACAGGGTGCCATAATATGTAGGGATGATTGGAGGGCACTAGCCACAAACGCTGCTGTTGTAGCCGTTACATCCTTCTCTCTCTCTCTCTCTCTCTCTCTCTCTCTCTCTCTCTCTCTCTCTCTCTCTCTCCCCTTGTTGTCCGTCGGCTGAGCAAGGCCAGGTCTCGGGTGATGGTGTGGAGTGGGGGCGTGGGGGGGGTGGTCAGAGCTGGCACAGCCTACAAAGTGGAGCTGACAGGTGTGGAAGATTTAGTGGCGGGCGTTTAGACTGATCATCTTTTCTCCTTTGTCAGCAGCAGCAGACATTGCCTCTCCCTTTCCCCATCTCTCTCCCTCTCTCTCTCCCTCTCTCTTTCGCTCCCTCTCTCCCTCTCTCTCTCGCCCTCTCCCTGTGTCCTTGATGCGCAAAGTGCGGTGGGAGCTGCAGTGTCTCCACGCGGGACCAGTGCATCATGGGAACTCCAGAGAAGGACAGAACATTAGCTTGTGTTCCTATGACGACGACCCCAGAAGGTCACACAAGGATTTTGGGAGGTAGCGAGGCGAGGTTTCACATGTTATATAGTTTTAGTTTAATAACATTTTATATGATACAATTTAAATGTATTATATGATATATTTTAGATGAAAATAAAGGAGTTCGTAAAAAGGAGTTCCTAGTTTGTGACCCCCTCTTGAACTGAAACTATGAAACACTGTCTCACAATACTGCAAATCCACCGCTTTTATTTCTCATCAGGCTAAATTGCACTGGAACTGATTTATAGCAGTAAAACACAGTATTACTGGTCCGTACGTGAATGTTATCATTTAATCTGTGGATGGTTATCAATCTAAAATCTATTACCGTACCTCTGAGGGGGATTATCGTGCTTTTATTTTAAATTACATTCCTTCCTTTTTGCTGTTGCTCCGCTCCCAGTTTGTATTAGATGCCTTCACTTTCCTCAGGAGCAGCAAATGTTACAGTTCACTGACGTTCTGAGGCCTCTTGAATCCCAGAGAATTGCCTCATAGGTTTCTGTAAACTATTAAATTATACAGGGAGCCTCCTGTGTGAACTGGATTTAAATGCTCTTATTAATTCTGCAACTATAGAAGGTAAGATTACGTTTTAATTGATGGTGAAAATTCTCCAGCAATTGCACCTCTTTATTAGCTTGTAAGCTTATAACCCCCCCCACACACACACACACATGCACGGACACAACAATGCATGCGTGTGTGTGCGTGCGTCCCTGCCCGTGTGCATGTGTGTGTGTGGGTGTGTGTGGGGGGGGGGGGGGTAGAGAAGGTCTTGAGGGGGAGTAGAGAATAGTGTGCTGTCTGGTCTTAAAAACAAAACCACGTGCATTTCTGTGATGTTGGCTTCAAGACTAGTTGTCAGGCCGACATCACATCGGCACATTGTCAAGTGTTTACATGTCATTACTGGATGTTTGCTGGATGTCGCCGGTTGCCGGGAGACCATCTCGACAACATGTTATTGGACACGTTCAGCATGGCCGCGCCTCTAAAACTCCTTTTAATAAATCAACTCAGCCTGTATTTCTCCCCTCCAATCACCCACCTGAGTCCCCCCAGATGGGGGTGGACCTAACTGTAATATAATGGTATGTAGGTTTGCCTTACTGCTGCTGTTCATGTTCTAATGTCTTCAGTGACAATATTAAATGTACATGAGCGCTGGAAGACACAAATGACTATGATGAACGCACAGGCCATTGTTTCTACAGAGAAAACATTAATGGGAGATTCTTTCACTGGATTTGATTTGACAAGGACAGTGCATTGTGAGTAGATCATTGAGATGTCGCCCTATAAATCACACAAAAACCTGACTGCTTCAAACTGCATTTGAAGTCTCAGTTTGAAAGGGGGAAAAAATGCTCATTATAAATATGGGGGAAACGCAATAAAACATAATCAAAAGGAATTTTTATGTGCCTGGATTTCTAATAAGAATCAGTTGAAGAATCAGAAATAAGGGAGTTCTCTGTGAGCTGCTGCAACAGACTCCACAGTCCACTTATAATTCCTGGAGGACCGTGGTCTTTGAAAAACCTGCTTTACGTTTCAAACAGACGAGCTATGGAGAGAGTTGGCTTCACAGTCTTATTGTTATTAAGGGACACAAACAGTCAGCGCAGTTTAATCACATACACAAACACACACACGCACACGTACACATGCACAAACACACACACACACACACTAGGCCAAGGTGGTTTGTGTCCTATGATGAAATACTGTCTCTACGTTAAATGTGAGAGAGATCTTTAGCTCTGTTATTATTCACACATTGTAATTCAGAAGTATTTACCATCTGAGAATAGTGATAATTGTCTGAAGGCAAATCATGCTAATGTTTTGGAAGCATATTAGGGATATTTTTACATTATACCATTTATTATAGCCATTATAATAATGCTGTATATTAAACCTCTTATTTCTGTGGTGGCAGAGTAGCCGTTTTCGACTAAGAACATAATTTGTATAATATACATAATTACAAACAAACAATTCTAAAATCTATGTGATAGTCACCTACAGGCAGGTATTTATGTACAACAAGGTACAACTACAATATATTGATTATACAGTGCAAACCTTCACTAACAAAATATGCTGCATATCCATATTAATAAGCAAATTCATGAAATATTGTATTGAAATATATTTGCTGTCTGAAACCCTGCCACGTGTTTAAAGATGAATTGAGGTAGGTGTTTAGAGAAAATATATTCTGTGTGTAATACATTTGTAGTATTACAGTCTTTTATACAATTAATTAACAAGCCATGCAAAAACAGAAAACTACAAATAAAGTCTAAAAATAGAAATATAAACACATCCACGTTATCGTTCCTCTTGCAAAGAAAATGAAACATCAATCTTCATAACTCTTGCTGAGTGGCTCCGTGGCAGCAGTGCTGTATGTTGTTAGCGTAACCACGACGACAAGACGACAAAACTAAAAATTAAAAGCCCCGACGAGTGGATAAAAGCTTTTCGGAAGCACTTCATAACTCTCCCAGTGATTTAGCACGCTCCCTTAGCGATCCATCTGTGGCGCTGGCAGCCGGCGGGGCTGGCGTCCGCGGGCCGTCCCCGCGTCTAAAGGTGATGGAAGCAGCGCGTGATGGACGAGCGAAGGCTCTCTATCCATCACCTGCTGCATCCTGAAGGGCCTTAATCTTGTGCAAACACAATCCTGCAGCTCTCACCTGTCCCCACGCCTCATTCCTCCTGATGGCCCCGCTCCTGATTGGACAGGGAGCGTCGGTGCATCCATAGGTCAGAGGCCCAGAGCCATTAACCTGCCTCACTGTGTGTGTGTATATACACACTTATATTATATTAGTGTGGGGAGAGCAGCTTTCCCTTGAGTGAGGAACTTGTGTGATTAGGAATTAGGAGAAATGATTCTCTGGTGGGAAACAAGCTCAGCCCTGATGAGGAAGTCACAGGATGGCTTGACATGTTACCATGCACACGCACACGCACGCACGCACGCACGCACGCACACGCACGCACGCACGCACGCACACGCACGCACGCACGCACACACGCACACACACAGTGCTTAGCTCCCCAGCCCATGAGCATCAAGGAGGGCTGCCAATCTTTGGGAGTGTGTAATCGCATTTCCAGGCTGCCTCTGCTCCCTGAGTTAGCGTTCCTGACTCGAGGTGCCTTTATCTGCTCCCACAACACCGCCCCTGCATGCCCGGGAGGGCTACTGCGGCACGAAAGAAGCCATTAAGGTGAGATTATCACCACCCCCCCTCCCTCCCAGCCCCCCTCCCGTTTAGGGGGCGTAGCTCAGCGATACCATGCACCATCGCCTGTGTCTGTTCCTCCACCACAGAGCCATCATGGCCGCCTAACTCCTGGGGCATAGTGAGGGGCTGTGATGTCATGGGCTGTGATGTCATCTAGTGTAGGAATGTGATGTCATGTAGTGAGGGGCTGTGATGTCATGTAGTGAGGGGCTGTGATTTCACACCTTCACCTCCTGGGGGCGTGTCGGGGGGAGGGGGGGCGTCAGCGTGTGTTGGAGGCAGGCAGAGAAATGGAAGGCAATCCGTCACCGTGACACTGAAGTGCAGGTCGCCCAACCTGACACTGAGAGAGAGAGAGAGAGAGAACAGTACAAATGCAAGAGAGGCTTTCTATAGGTAGACGGTTTGCCACCAATCAGTCTCCTTCACCTTTGACCTCTCAGGCACGCTGACCGAGCCATGCTCGTCCATTTGTCCGTCCTTCACCCTCGACCCCGCAGACACACATCTTGTTAGCGCTGACACACAGAAGACAGATGTGCATTTTCTCTCCACGCTCTGTGAGGCACGGCTCTATCCTCTATGAAGCCCTCTGTACAGGTCGCTGCTTCACAGAGGAGAGATCCGAGAGAGAACAGGCCGAGCAGGATGTCAGGAATAGATCAATAAAACACAATCACAATATGATATTGGAATCACATTGCGAAGGCTAGGATATTGTTGTTGTGTGTGGTCTACACCACTGTGTTAGTGTTCCTATGTACAGAGTCAGGGCTGTGTGGAAACAGCAGATCATGTTTTTAGCGCGCACAAAGAACAGTAAGCTAGTAGCGAGGAGATATTTGGTGAACTTGACAATGTGTATTATATTTTACAGTAATTCACTATGCCTTTAAAGTAAATGGCAACTTAAGTAAATGTGTTTTTAAATGAGAGATGCTCCTCGCCAGCCTTAGGAAGGTGTTCTGGAGCGGGCACAGCCCCCCGAGGGGAGGGGAGAGGGCAGATAGCCGCGTTTCTCTTCGTGCCTGTTAGCTGCACGACCAGACGGAGGGAAGAATCACACGCGAGCCACAGAACCCTCCCTGAGGCCCACGCAGCAACAGGTCTGGGAATCCATGCTAAACAAATACTAATAATAAACACAGAGTGAGAGAGCCTTGTGCTACCCCTGGCACAGAGCCCTGCTTTTTATTTTTTCTCTTCAGCGTCAAGAATATTTATTGACTCAGTTCTATGTCACAGTAAAGTGTCTTTTTTGGGCGAGATAAATATAACCCCTGCAACAGATGGAAAGTGTCACCTAAAAACGACTTGGAAAATGGTTTCGAGTCAGTCGCCAGTCAAGGACGACTGGGTGACTGGTGTAGAAGCATGTGGAATCACAGCTCTGCCTGAGGAGGAGAGGAGAGGAGAGGAGAGGAGAGGAGAGGAGGGGAGAGGAGGAGAGAGGGGAGGAGAGGGGAGGAGAGGAGAGGAGAGGAGAGGCACATTGCCACATGAACGCCCACTAAACAGGTTGTAGGAGCACAGCAGGAGCTCCTGCTATTTGTCAGGAACATGCGCTGATGTTCTAACCTGGTCGCTTCACCATGTGAGACCTGCTGCCTTAAAGGGACTCTGTCACTGCACACAGCATGAGACAAGCTAACACAGAAGATCACTAAACTCAGAGTAGATCAGAGGAGCTCAGAGGAGGTCAGAGGAGGTCAGAGGAGATAAGAGGAGGTCAGGGGAGATAAGAGGAGATTAGAGGAACTCAGAAGAGGTTAGAGTTCACAATTCCCAGTTGGGGATACCTAGTGTATCAGGGCTCCATTGGATGTCCTGGTCCGCGTCACCATGGATACCTAGTGTATCGGGGCTCCATTGGCTGTCCTGGTGCGTCACCATGGGCACAGCGGCAGCACCTCACAGATAAGAGCAGCTCCGTAGGCCCTGCTCGCGGCCGATAGGCTGCTGTAATGAAATGACTCCGCAGGTCGGAGGTTTGATGTGGTTTATCTTGGCGTAGAGCGACTCCGCTAGCCCCCCCTTCCCCGCTCCGCCCCCACCAACTAAATGTATCCTGATGAGGTCTCTCACTCCTTCCATTCCCCTCCTCTCTCCCATCTTCCACTGGCCCCTGTCATCACCACGGCAACTGCTGGGCACCAGCTACTGCGAGGTCCCCTGGGTGCTTCCCCCCGCCCCGCCTCCCCACCATCACCACGGCGACCACTGGGGCAGTGGTCCGGGCCAGCGTGACAAACTGGAGCAGAGCAGGGGGGAGGGGCACTTGTTTAGGGACGTGTTGCCATGGTCAGGGGGAGTAGCATGATGGCATTTGGGAGAACGCTGTCCGGTATGGAGCTGCTGCTCACACACACACACACACACACACGCACACACACACACGCGCCGTGCAGAGGTCATAGCCATCACTGCCAGCAGGGCGCCTGCTTCTCTGATTATCTCTTTCCAAACCTCTCATTGGCTTCACTGCTGGTAAAGCCACACTCCTTGATATCTCTTGTATGTAAACATAAACAGTGAGGAAGCAATAATGATAATGATAATGAAGTGTGTCCCGTGTTGTCATGGAGATGCAGGTAAAGGGAGGATCCTTCCCTTCCTGCGGCAAAGCGTCTGCGTTGCTTCGTGTGCCAGCCGTCTCTCCTGCCTCGACTGCAGACGGCACCTCCACCTGCCACCGCCGGCTCCTCAGGTGGAGAAGAACGATGCTCAGTTTGTTTCCCACGGTGCCAGCTGGCGGCTGCGTGAGCGAGGACCAATCTGCCCGCTGACCCGTGACTTGTTGGGTCTCTCTCTCCCGCCGCGCTCCGCCTGATTCGGCTACAAACCTGCTCTTAACCTGACAACGCCTCTATCTGCTCGCACCCCCGGGCGGGCGCACAGAGCAGAGCGTCTGCCTTCACGCCGACACAGATGGGTGCGTTGCATTTCACGCACTGGCCCAGCCCCCCAAAGCACACACAACACACAGCAGCTTGGAGGGGTGCTCTGTGCTGTGGGAAGCCTGTCTCCAACGCGTTACCTCCGGCCACAGCCCTCGGCGTCCGGGAGCAAGCAGACGGACAGATGTATGAAAGGATGGACGGGGAGGAAACGCTCCTCCGCACAGACCAGTCTGGAGATGTGGGCCAGCAGCTTACATGCACACACGTACACGCGCACGCCCAAAACCCTGCAAAAACAAGTCACTTGAGGAAAGGGAATAAAATATCTGAGCTGAAAGCCTCTGGAGGCTAAATGTTGCAGCAGGGGCACTCTGGAGAAATAGAGAAGCGTGACCTCCGTCACGGATCAGACCATCACAAGATCTGCTCCAACGTGTTCATCAAAAGAGTTTAACCTGCTTCTGAACTTGCTGCGTGGACAATTACACAAAACAAGACAATCTTTCTTGGGAAAAGATTAAGCAAGATCCGAAGGTCAAACTGAATCTTTATGGAGGGAATTCATGCAGTTGTAAATGTTTACTTTGGAGGTGGAGAAACTTCTCTGTGTGCTTTGAGCTTAATGTAAGGGAAGTTGTCAGGCATCAGGCAAAGATAGAAGCATTAAACTCTTTACCATAATATTAGAATTCATCATCTTTCAATCATTCATCTTTTTGTGTGGGAAGAAAACTGCACATTTGAATGGTCAGTCCTAACTAAATGTAAGCCGTGGCGGCTGAAAGGCTATTTTTGGAATACGTGGATGCATTGGCATGTTTATGCCTGTCAGATAAGCCTGGTCTGAAAACAACTCAAAGGTATTTCTCCTATTACATATTAGACGTTTATTTATTGCTTCATTTTAATTAAGTTTCTTCAACCTAAATCAGAGATGGTGCTTAGCCTTTAAATGAGAACCTGAAAAGCCTCCTCCTGCGGACTACACTGGTCTTACGAAAAATAATTTTTTTGCAGTCATATATTTAAATGTATGTAAAGTAGGCTACCTTTAAATGCGTCACAAGCAGGCTATATGGTCTAAAAACAACTCACAGATAATTCTCCGCCACCTCCATTATGCTGCACCGCAAGTAGCCTAAAATGACTCGAAAACTTGCGTACACGAGTTGAGACTTGACGTGAGATGTGATCGTTGCCATCGCTCACATCCAAATTGATCCATGTTGATAAATGCCGACCTTTGCGTGAAAATGATCGTACGCACAGATTTCTGCCGTACGCACGTTTCATAAATGAAGGCATTGTGAGCCCCAAGGTTCAACTGCCAGGTAAAGGAATCCCGTAATGTAGGCAACAGTGCTATCCTTGGTGCTGAACTATCAGAAGGCTGTCTTTGGTTTTGAACAATGACAAATAGGCTGCGGTTGTGCTGACGCAATTGTGCTTTTGTCATTTTTACACTTTTTTATTTCTCTCTCACATTGCTGAATAGTGGCTATAGTTACAGGTAGGCAGCAATCAGTCTATTGGCATTGGTATAAGATAATAGAGTTAGATATATTTTGAGTAGATTTAGGGGAGGGGCCTCGAGCTCTGACTTTGCGAGGAGGCCTCTGCAGTCCCAGTCGCTACTGCCTGTATGTTCAATTGCTGTAGTAAACATGACATTCATGGAGTGCATTCACAGCCAGGATTATAGTTATGATGTCAAATATCTATAGTCTACACTCAAATAAGCAGACTATGAGAGAGGACAAGGATCCTTTGAATATGTATCTTAAGTCTGGAAGTGAGCCATTCTGTTATCGTAAACACAGCAAATGTAACAGAACGACAAGTTATTCTGGTAAACGTTTGCTGAGTTTTATTTCTGCTCTGCATGTTTAGTGTCAGACAATGATCTCTCGGTTTGTTGCCATCAATCGTATCACTTTGCTTGTGACGGCTGGGAGCATGAATGGCAAAAGGAAGCCACGCATCCAGAACTGCGTCTTACTACATGCTTCCTCCTGGATGTGGGGCTGAAAATCATCTGGACCTGGAACAACGGGGGCAGACCACAGAGAATCCTCTCCTCAAACAACCCTGCGATGCCGTGGAGGACGCCAGTGTGTGCGCTGAATGTCTGAGATTTGTAATTATGGGATGGAAGAACAGAGAGAGAAAGAGAAATAATAAGCGGGGGGGATTTGATCCTCATTTAATAATTTGCTATATAAAAAAGCTGGGATCATTACTGTTTGTGTGTGTGGTTCAATCAGGGAACAGGGAACAGCCCAGGAAGACAAATGTCACTTCACCGTCTGTTACGACCTGATCTCTACTATTCACGCTGTCTTAGCAGCAGAATAGACACAACAGTAATCATACCTTAAGGCAGGGCTGTTCAATTCCAGTCTTGGTGGGCCGCACCCTGCATGTTTTAGGTCTTTCCCATCACGCCTGATTCAAGGTTGTTAGAAGCCTGATAACGGCTCATTTGAGTCCTTTGAATCAGGTGTGTTGGAGCAGGGAGAGATCTAAAACATGCAGGGTGCGGCCCTCCAGGACCAGGGTTGAAGTGTAACTAGACCCCAGCACTGAGCCTGACTCCGCCCACTACACCACTTGTGTCATGTGGTGTCAAGGAGCTGAGGGAGGGGACCGCCATTACCAATAACGCTAACATTTTAATCTGATGTATGACAGTGCATCCAGTCAGGTCCTGGGGTGATTTTTACCTGATATGACGTGTAGATCCCTTTTCAGCACATAAAATGCAGATCGTTTATAAAAACGGGATACAATACAATATTACAATATTAACACCAGCATTGATGTGTCTCATCACAGATCAATCCTATTACGTAGGTTTCAGCTCCAAAAAAACACCTTTTAGGCTGCGGTTGAACTTTAATACCAAGCCCATCAGCCCATAAACATCCCACAATGAACTGCAGGCAGGCGAATGTCTCCATTGCTTCAGTAACTGTTGATAGGGATCCTTCTTCAAGCGTGTTAAAGCCCAAACATGTATCGAAAGCTGTGGAATCCCAACATGTGGTCCACAGCCAACAATACGCGTCAGTCAGCAGCTTGACGGCAGATGCCCTATACCCTGCCAAGACAGACCTCCAACTATCTGTCTGCAGAACAAGGCCTCCAAAGCCTCACCTCCCCACCTGCCAGTTGGTCAGTTAGTGTTAGTGGCTCATCTCCAAAGCAGACCATTTTGTGTGATGTCCGCGTAGGTAGGCACAACATGTTGGCCAGTAGGGGCGCTGTGCTCTCTCTGGTGATCCAACCCCTTCTGGTTGACAACACACGTCATCGCTAGTGTCTCACCCAGACACCTGATTATAAAATACAAAATATTGTTGTTTGCGTGACGCAAAGCATCATATGTGAATTCATGTTCTATAGCAGGGTTCCCCAACCCTGCATGTTGTAGATGTCTCCCTGCTCCAACACACCTGATTCAAATGAATGGGTCATTATAACAAGCTGTGTTGGAGCAGGGAGACATCTACAACATGCAGGGCAGCGGCCCTGTAGGACCAGGCTTGGGGACCACTGTTCAATTGTATTCATATGTACTGTATATTGTATTCATATGCATATGGTGCTCTAAATAAATAAGTATCTCTCTGTTCCTGGCACCAGAATGCTATTAATATAGCACTATACTGGACACCAAATTTGTTTGAGCACTTTAAATATGATATTGATTCTGCAATAGCGCCAAGTGCTTTCCTTTTACTGGCTTTTACACAGTAGGTTTTAAAAAATGCCAAAGAGCCTTTATCACAAAGATTAGAATGGATTGCTTTTAATATTCCTTCAATGACGCCTTCTTGTTCCAAATGGCCATTTCCCTCAGCTGCATCAAAAGCCGACCTCCATTTGACAAGACATTTATGTTGGCTTCTGTGGCACAAACCTGGCATCACATTTCACATTGAACTTCGGGGTGAAACCAGAGGATATGTGTCTGGCGTTTTTGCAAACTAAGGAACTTCTGGGTGATTATGTATGTTTTATTTTTGCAATGGCTGTGTAAAAGCAGTTTTCACTCTCTGCCATTAATCAAAGTAGACTAATTTAAAGTAGTGGCACCGTAAAGATTTTTTGTGATACATTCTTCTTGGGAAAGCAGTGTAAGCTTTCTCGGATATGAGTAATAATATTTCAGTTTCTAAATATAAAATGTACATTAACTATATATGTAGTTAATGTCCTCTATTAAACCCACTAATGTCTACAGACATTTGTTATTAATACAATGTATAATTATAAAGTAATTATTTAAGAATTATAGAATATACCTTAAACCTTCCAGAAACAATTTTGACACCTGCCACCATATGTCTTTCAGAACAACCTGATATTCATTTAAGAAGTAAATTAATAGACGTCATAACAGCAATTGCAAAACATCGATAAACTGTCTAGCAATAAAAACGTCTTGTAGTGAATAGAGAGAAAGAGAAATTGGCCCAGACTAATAGCTGCAGCAAAGAAGTTAATCCGCTGTAGAGCCAATACAGACTCCACTGCAGACAAACAAAACAGCTTTTGTTGGATGAAGCAAGGAACGAGTTATAATTATAACTGTGTCTTTGGTTATGATCATTGACCTAAATGCAAATGTCTTGTTTTCTCCCCAGCATGGTAAAAATCACCCATAAGGTCTTGATAGAAAGTTGGAGGTATTTAGCATTGCTTAGTCAGATCTAAAACATTACAGCTTGTTATATGTACAAGCCAGGTTATATTTACACTGTCAATAAGAAGACCAAACACACACAAGAAAGAGAAAATCTTTCACATCTGACCTCACTGTTTTACAGAATAGGGCTGTATTATTATAGAAGCCATTATTTTCATGCTATGGTGCTCAGTGTCACTTAAAAATCCATTAGAGAGAGAGAGAGAGAGAGAGCAAGAGAGAGAGAGAGCGAGAGAGAGACCAGGTAGAAAATGGCTTACATTTCCTGTCTGGCATTAGAGGGAGACAGTCCCATAATGCATCCGTGGCAATGGAGAGGTTAGCTCTAGCATGGGGACGTTAGCACTAGCATAGATATGTTAGAACTAGCGTGGGGATGTTAGCACTAGCATAAACATGTTAGCACTAGCATGGGGATGTTAGCACTAGTGTGGGGACGTTAGCATTAGCATGAGAATGTTAGCACTAGCATGGGGACATTAGCACTAGCATGGGGACATTAGCACTAGTGTGGGGACATTAGCACTAGCATGAGCATGTTAGCGCTAGCATGGGGACGTTAGCACTAGCGTGGGGACGAGATTGATCTCGGAACATGTAATCACCAGTAACTATTAAGAGGTTAACACAGACAATTTATCTCACAATGAGTGTTTGACAGGACCAAGTTCCATGCCTACCGATTTCAAAAGCTGTTTATCTAACAATGTCCATCCACATCTGACCATACAAAAACTTCCACATAGTGTGAGGACACTTTGTGGAAGTTCTATATGGTCACATTATGGGAAAACATCGGGCTATAGCATGTACCAATGTTAGCTTCTTAGTTGAAGAAAAGTATTTAATTAAAAATGAAACTCATGGGTCATAACATCCACAGCATCTACAGAAACTCTAGTATACAGATCAGTGCAGTAGACTAGTAAATCCTATAAACATGTCGTCATTTTCATTTTAGATAGTATAATTTACAAACTGCAACATATGCACTTGAATTAGACAACAGTATATTCAATTTTATGGTTCAACCAAATACATAAAAACACTTTTTACATACAAAATGTAATCCCATCAGTATTGACTGTTAACAAAGCTCCTTTAAAATCCCACACCCTCTTGAACTCCCCTACATCACCCATCATGTAAAATGTATATTCTAGCATTATTCTACCCTTCACATTGATAACACGTCTTGATATTTATTTTTTGTATTCTGCTATATTGCCAGTTTTGCCTGTCAAATCCAAAAGTTTAACAATTGACACTTTTTTTAATTTTTCTTAGAATAACCAATATCAAAAATAAAAACCTGCTTACTAAAAACCTCTTCAAATAAACCAAACAGAGACGTCAATACATAAAACAAATAACCAAGTGTACAACAATACAATGCGCAAAACAATTAAATAATGTCTCCCTTTCCAAACAAAAGGGACTCTGCACCACTGGATTAAGCACAGATACAAAAGCACTGACAGTAATAATGCTGTGTAGTATTCTCCATTTTAAATCACCTACACGTTTGGTCAATGGTTTATACAGCGCTCTCCAAGATGGCCCCCTGACAATCATTGCAATTGACTTCTGCTCCTCTTCCATTATGTTCAACTATCATTTTTGGAAAAGGATCAGTGTCCATCTGACTTTTAAGTCCTGTAGTCCAGTCTCTTAATAGTTGAGTTTCCTTTTCTGACATAACCTGCCTAAACCTTTCCAACATTTGGCCAACAATCCACATTGATCGTATTTCCAGTTTTTGTGCGACTGACTCCACTTTGTCCCAGTCACTCCCTGCCAGCTCCGTTAGGTTCTTTACAGTCACTGTTCTTGTTTTAATGAATCTGTCCTCCAGGCTTTGAGCTCTGGTCAGGGTGATGTCCAGCCTTGATAAACACAGTATTGGCTCCTCTAGCAACCAATGTAGGCATACATTTTGTTTCATCCTGAAAAGTTTTATCAGTGTCCATGCATCAAATAAACTTGTATATTACGGGGGCATTCCCCCACGACTCTAACCACCACACTTCGTAAAAAACAGTGCTCCATAAAACAATCTCTGAAAGAACTGGAATCTAAAAGCTACTTTCTTACTCTCCAAGTGAATTAACCCCTGTCCCCCTTTATCTCTTTAAAAAAAAACTCTGTGGGTGCCAATGAAATTAACTACGTGCATCTGCACCTTGGCCAAAAGCCCCTTTGGTGGTTCGAGCACTGCTAGCCGATGCCATGAGGAGGATGCCACCACACAAGAAAGAGGGCATAAGCGTATTAACTTCAAACACATGTAGGCTGTTTGGCTGTCCCAGGTTTTATAAAATGGTACAAATGTATTTTCACAATTAATGTAATTGAGTTTTACCAGAGCTGTTGACGTGGATGACAGATGGGCATTTGGGCCCCCCACTGGCCCACATTCTGTCTTGATGCTAACATGAGACAGTTTGGTTTGGAAGTGAGCACTGACCACTTACTGACCGTAGGGGGCGACTCAATACAATCAACTGGAAAACTATTTTCATTTCTTCTACTTTCACACTGTCGGTGACAGAAGAGAACTGGGTCCATTTGTGGGACACCAGTTCTGTTTGACTGACCTTTTAACTGAGTTGTTGCCGCTGTTAGGCGTGTTCCATTCACTAACCTGTCAGAAAGATTGACACATTGACTTTGCTCTCAAATAAGTTGCTTGCTGAAATTACTTGAAAATCATAGACATTATGTCTTAATATATATTACACCATGGTAATAATGTTCACACTTGAATTAAAGGTACATGCAGATCTTAAAACATCTTGTCTCTATTTGAACCTATATGTCTGTGTAGTAAAGGTGCTGATACTCTCAACATATGGGTCTAAAGAACATGTTTGTGGAGTTAATTATGGGTCATGTTTGACCACTTTTGTTGTATTGTCTCACCACAAGATGCAGAGAGGAATCAAAATGTAATGGTTTATGTTGATGTTCGCGCTCAGATTTTTCACTTTCACTACAGATAACACGTTATATTCCACCAATCATGCAGTCCTACTTTGCATTTGACAAAACCCACCTACCCACCATATGTCCTGAACAGCTTTAAATAAAGGACAAAAAATAATTGAGTTTGTTTGCATGCAGAGATTCATATTACTTGTGAGATGTATTATTGTGTTTGTACAGTACTAACGAGTTATGAAAATAAAGTTAGAATTAATTTTAATGAGTATGTAACAAAAGGGCCAAAGTTAATTATCTCTTTGAAAAACAAGTAAAAGTGCCCCCCCCCCACACACACACACACACACACACGTACGCACGCACACACACACACACACACACAT
>JAODTR010056543.1:0-17419 GCA_025399935.1 Amblyopsis rosae
TGAGGAAAGTGTGTGAGTTTTCATAGAAAACATGAAATTGTCTGGGTGACCCCAAACTTTTGAACGGTAGTGTATATATTTTTGTATGATTACCACTGACATAATACAGGCTACAATATACAAAATAAAACATGCAAGCCTCTGGGGGCCTTCTAGTAGTGCCGGTGTCTCTAAGCATGGAGCTCTGGGTTCTGCAATGTCTAAATTGGCTACAGTATATCAGAGGGAAGCTTGTATGTTGTAATACTATTTAAACACTAGAGGGCAATGGTGTATTTTTTATATTAATATCATATTGTCTCATGGCAAGGAAACCATTTTCATGCTGTTTTAGACAATTAGACTGAATGTATGATGGATAAAGTCAGATTTTATTTTTGTCAGGTTTTATTTTTTATATTTATATCTGGATATTATTATTTATGAGTGGAGACATGAGGAGCACATTCCTTAGCACATCCTAGTGGTGTATTAAAATCCTATGTATTTCCTCACTATGCGACTGAGAGATTAATCAGTGCTAGATAAGGCTGGTAATGTTACAGCCTAGCACCGCGGGCATCTGCCTGCCCAGATAAAACCAACCCAGCGGCTTAGATCTTTAAATACACCAGGAGGTACAAATGCCACCTAGATGCATGTGTGCCTGAGAGAACTCCCACAGTCACCACCGGGAGAGCTTTGCATAACAATCCAGAGGCAGTAGAAAGAAAGAAGGAGGAAAGAGAGAGAAAGGGAGGGGTAGAGCGGGTTGAGGCCCGGCCTGGTGTCGGCCAAAAAGCTGCCAGCGTCCCAGCCGGCCCACGTATGGCCTGGCACAGCATTAAGCGGCCTGTTTCAGTGCCTGTCAAAAGCTCATCATGGCTAGGAAGCTGTCTCTGTGGGGATGTTGCAGGGGTGCCAGGGCACGGCAGGGGAGATAAACCAGAGCCCAGCATCTTGCTCATAATGAGCA
Source organism: Amblyopsis rosae (assembly GCA_025399935.1). Classification (NCBI taxonomy): domain Eukaryota; kingdom Metazoa; phylum Chordata; class Actinopteri; order Percopsiformes; family Amblyopsidae; genus Amblyopsis; species Amblyopsis rosae. The sequence goes on from JAODTR010056543.1 coordinate 956, forward strand.
GGAACATTCCCATTCTTGTATCCAGATTAATATTAAAACAACAATGTACTTTTGTCCAATTGTTTTTGTTTCTTCTCAGGACGGTAAAAAAAATCCCTGCTATTTTTTAAAACAGTAGAATTATATAATGATCTTCACCACCATGTCACCTGTGTGTGGGAAATGAAACACCATGCTGCTGATTTTGTGTAAAATCTTGTCTTAACGGTTATAAGTTGATTATAGACATACTGTACAGTATAGTCAGCAAGAAATATGAGAGATGATTGTGATACTGTATTCACTCAAACCATATGAAATCTTACCCTTTGAACATCCAAACGAACAAGCAGTGTACATTAGCAGCTACTGAGGGACGTATGCCCGACCTCACATATAAAATAGTTTTAGTCATGAAAAATAACCACTAAAATGTCAAATATCATTATTACCGCCATCAGTTGTATTAGTGCAGGTGTGAAAGCAATGTGTGTCTGTTTTTGTGGTGGCTGAAATCAGACAAATCTGAAGAACCGTGCATTTCGGTCTTATTGGCAGACAGGCTTTTTAAAATAGCTTTGGCAGTGCTGATGAGTCAGAGGAGGAAGTGCGGTTTCTCTGTAATTATAATTTGTTAGTAAAATTGTGTTTATGAAGTCTGTATCAGATAATAAAGTTCTGCCCTGGGCTTTGTGTGTAAAATACATGCAATGGAAAAAAATTAAATGTGGCAATTCTCGTCAGTCGGACAATTATGGGGCCTCTATATGGAGTTGCTGGCTTGTTTATATGCTGTAATGCTGTGTTCATGCCAAGCCCCGGGGCCAGGTGTTTTTGATTGCAGTACAGTGTTTTGGAGTGCAACGTCAGCATTGTAGCTCCACAGGAGTTTGTGATACCACCGTAGGGGAAACTAGTTGGGAGTGGCAGATGCATGCTGTTGAGTTTGTTTATTTGTTTGTTGTCTATCTAGATTAACAGGTCAGTACTCTTTGTTTGTTTTCTTTGATTCTCTGGTAATCATCTAGTTCTTTGTTGAATGCGAGAGTGCTTTGCAGTACGTAATTAATGTGATAGTTAGAATTATCTGGCCATTGGGAGAAAAACTATAGGTTTTCACACTCCAAAGGATAGTTTTATCATGACAAAATGTCTTCAGAAGCGTGGGGTGATTATATTTCTTCTGTCAAGCATGCAGTTTTTGTGTTAATGAAATGTAAGATTGTAAAATGTAAAGATTTATTTTCAGAATTGCACAGTTGCAATCAGCTTTCCCACGTGAGATAACATGTATAACCATCTTACCGTATAAGTTATAAAGGGAGTCCATGTGCGTGTGTGCCTGTCTAATTGTGGCCAGCAGTTTTGCCTCCAAACATTATTGTGCAACAAAAGACGCTTCCCTTTAAGGTACAGTAAGCGAGGTATAATAATCAGATTACTTTATATATTTCCTTGTTGCATATATGGTTAAAATCCAAGCTCTTGCCATTGTATACAATCTACAGTAATGAGCATTTGTATACATCCCTCTCTCAGCCCATACAGGTGCCACAGCGCGGGCTAATCAAAAGCAGAGTGAGGAAGGGTATTGGAGCCGCACGGAGACAGGACAGCTAGAACAAGGTCTCGCTCCGCTCTGGCATGTTTTACACACGGCTTCCCGCATCTCCTCATGCAGGCTCTGTCACTCATACCTTAGAGAGGTGGTTTCCAAGTCATCCATGCATCTCTCTCTCTCTCTCTCCTCTCTCGCTCTCTCTCTCTCTCTCGCTCTCGCTCTCGCTCTCTCTCTCTCCTCTCTCTCTCTCTCTCGCTCTCGCTCTTTGAAGGCTTTCATTGGAGGTGGGGCATCCATCGTGTTTCCTAATCAGAGAGCATGTTTTATGCTACTAGGCGTCGAGGATTATAATACTATGGTCCCAAGACGTAAGAATATTTAACCACTAATTGATAAAGACATATCAACCACTTGGCCCATGTACACTTGACAGTCAGCCCTAACTGGAGATATGCTGCACCTCCTGGAAGAGCATGTCTTTGCATTTGGCTATTACAGTACTGTATGTCATTGCTAGGCAAGAGCCACACGTAATGCCTCCTCAGGTGCAAAGTAGTTAGGATAGGTAATAATGGGAGGACACATACAATACCCTATACAGTACTGAACTACAATCACTTTTATTTATTGTGTAGACTTCTGTTGTGTTTGTTGGTTTTATCTCATTGGCTACAGTATATTTTTGGAGTTTGATCAAACAGTTTTCATTAAGACATGCACACTGCTTTGTATCAAAGTGTTGTGATTCTGCCAATTATGCTTATTACTGTACACTTTACAATATATATATATCATGGAATATTTTATATTCCTCATGGAATATTTTATATTTCATGAGGATCACATGATGCAATTGAATTAAATTCTGTGTTTTGGCAGTTGCATTAAAGACCTCAGGCTTACAGTGTGTGACATTACACATGATGCAGAGTTAGTGCAGGCTACACTGTACATGGAATTATTGTTCAGTAACCTCCTCACCAGTCCTTCTCAATATATCACTGTCTGTTGTCGTCATTTCCAGTTTACACTGCCTGCCCCCTGACATGTCAGGGGGAATTTACATTGAGAAGTCTTCTGGAGCTCTTCCTATGAACTGGGACTGCGTCTCTTCACAGTGGCAGCTCCCACACAGTCAATTATGGCTTATTTTTCTCCTATTTCAAGAACAGAATAAATAAAACGTTCTATTGCAGAACAATCTGAGGATAGAAACTTGTCGAGGTTCTAAAACTGTTAGTTTTGTATGTGACTTATTGCAACAAGTGTGATTTTGGTCAGAATACAATGACACACTGTGGTTTGTATTAGGTTATCCTCAAATTATATGCTGTTCGCCCACAATAATTACTACAGTCACATAACAGCCAATTCTTCTACCTATATCCCTCTTGCATTTACTCCTCTGCTGAAAGCTGACAGGTATTTATTGATTCCAGAACATTTGGCACAGGGCCGGTGCTGGCTCATACCAGAATAGACAAATACAAGTTGTGCTGGTTAACTGGAGGCTGCAGATATGCTAAACACTATGAAAAAACAGGATATATACTGTATGTCTCTCCTTACCCCCACCTCTTGACTGTGCCGTCACTGATAGAACAAGAGCATATTGCCGCAAACAAAACAAATAGCAATGAAGGCCCTGGCAAATGTAGAGAAGCAGCTGTGGCTGAGGCCCAAGGTCCTATGTGATTGTTATTTAATACTGACACCTGCAAGCCATTTAATCAGGATTTACAGTGGGGAGAATACAGGCCGGGCCTGGAGGCCGCAAGAGGAACTTGTTTTCTGAAAAAATGAAAGTTAACACACTGTTGTTTCTTGTTGGTCAAGTCGTATTAGTCTTATTCCCTTACCATGTTTTGTGGGAAAGGGACTGAACATGTGAAATGCATGACTTGTGTGTCATAACATTTTACCAGTGAATCTGTTTGAGAGAATAAAGGAAAGGAGGTTGTGAAACAAGAAATGCTTTATCTGTGTGTGTGTGTGTGTGTGTGTGTGTGTGTGTGTGTGTGCAAGAGACAGCATCTTAAGATAAATAGTCTGGGGATCTTGGAACAGGAAGTGGGGTTCACATGGATGGCCATTAGCAGGATCTCAGCAGACCAGCACAGCACAGCACCATTTAGTGCCTAAAACTCACCCAGCTGTGCACTCATAATGTGTTGATGTATGGCCTTGTTTCACATTTACATGCATTGAATCACTCATGTCAGCATTTCATGTGTGGAGTTTCCCTCTTCCTGAATAGCTGTTTTTTTATTTTGTTTGTTTAGATTTTTACATATGTTGTGTGGATAAATGCCTTGTATCTCTAAAAACCTCTCTCGAATTTAGAACCAACCCCTATTCTTCAAAACAAGGCATTTTGAAAACAGAAGTGGGTGTTTTAAATCAAAATTAAAACCTACAGTCAATAAACTTTTCCAACTCAGAATCCCTTTAAACCATTGCATGAAGTGACAATTGGACAATTTTAACTAAAATCTGAGAGCATTGTGTAATGTATAAACCTCATTACATGTAAAGTGAGACTGTATGTGTTTACACACACATTCACACGTGCGCACACACGCACTACACATACAAACTGCTCTGTTTACTCAGTAATACAATTGGCATTGTTCTCTAGAAAACATGTAAGAAAACCAATGTAATGATACTTACAGTAACAATACCTCATTATGTTCTGTTCTGTTCTGTCATGAGAGAGATGTTGAAATCCTTTTTGTCATTAGCTAACACAACAGTTTATATTTCTGTAATTCCATATGTCGAATATTTCTCATGCACATTACTCACACTGCCTCAGCAAGGCTTAAACTTCCTGTTTCGCTGGAGCTAATTAAAGGTGGAAAACATGTCAACGTTTGGCAAACAGCATGACTTTGAGAAATAGAATTAACACCTTGGTCTCCCAGGAGCAGATATGCAGTGCACCATTAAACAATAATCCCAAACTGTTAAATAAACTCCTATAAGTCTGACCAGAAAAATAAACCCTTCTGCACCGCACTTTCTTCATTGCACGATGGTATTGTGGAGCGATGATGACATAGTTGAGTGACAACATCAGTGTTGGACTCACTGGAGACCTTTATCTGCTGCATTTAAGATCCCTCCCAGCCTCTTATTTATGCCTAATGGTGGCTTCAAGGAGATGCAAGTCAATATGTGCTTGTGTATAGCTCAAGCACATACATTACATGTATAATGTACATCATCAAGTATGTCGTCTTGTTTTGTGTTGGACTGAAAGGTTACGTATTAGGTATGTTAATGTACACAACTGTGAAAACGTTCCAGTTAGATTCCCCTGAAGTGTGTTATTGCTGAAAACTGTATGTCTTCACTTTATTATGAAATGCAATATGAACCAGGAGGGGGAAATACATAACAAATAATAGATGTACTCATCTCTTAGACAAACAAAAAAAAATGTTGCACTTGCAAAGCAGCCAAGCACTTTTTCTTCTTCCTTTCACACTGTAGCTGCATCAGCTTTATGCGAGTACATTCTATAGGCATTATTCGATATTTTAAGCAATTAGTAAACATATTTTTTGATCAATAAGAAGAAGAGTGAAGAGAAGAGAAGAGAAGAGGAGAGAAGACAAGAGGAGAGAGGGCGTAGCTTACTACAGCATGGATAAGTTGAAGATATACTGTAGAGTAAATGTTTATTTAACAGAGGTGTCAAATTAAATACAAAACACCACTGGCATTTCTTACGCAATGATCAGTTGGGATGTTGTGTGTTGGAAAAATATACAAAAAAAGGTCCTAACATGGCCATTATCTGATCTAAATTCTCTAACAAAGAACCACTTTTGCTGTGTATTTTTTTCTACACTAACCTCTAGATTACAGGTGGAGAGCCAACCTGTAATGTAGTCCATGCTTTCAGAATCATGTTTTAAATGTTGCCTTTCATGTTTGGCCACAGAAACCTCCTTCTTCCCTGGAGAAAGATAAACCTTGCCAAAAAGGCCTAAACATAATAACTTTCTTCCTTTCCATTTGCTAGACAATACCATTTTTCGCCCTTCCCTGATTTCTGACCACAACATTCCTCTGAGCCTTTGCCTACATATCAGTTTGGATATCAACAAATCATTACCATCTGTTTTATTAATACAAGTGCTTTTTTTATTTTTCCTTTAAGCAAGCCATGTCATTTTAGAGGTTGTGTACATTGTGCAGGGAATCTATGTGGTTTAGTCCTATGTGGGATCTAATTAGCCTAATATTTAGAAGGGGGAAGAAACAGTGCAGCAGTAAATCCACAGTTTAAGTCTATTAAGCAAGCATACAGTTTTCCTGCACTGTCAAGTATATTAGTGGTAGGATGAATTGGTGAAGCGATGTTGGAGAGATTTCTGCCAGTTTATGATGTTATCAATTCTGGTATAATAGAATTAAATTTTTACAAATAATGATAAATAATAGTGTTTTTAGTCTAGGAAATACCAAATAATTGCATCTACTGCAATAACCAAGTGGAGCTAGGCTATAACATTTGCAGAGATTATAGCCTGAAAACCCTATTTACATTAGTGTTTTCACAGCCACCCTGGTGACCCAATCAGGGTAGGTTAGTGAGATGATGTTGAAGTCAAGCATGTTTCAAAATGGTGGTAGAGCTAGATGAGGTGATCAAAGCCGTTGAAGCAACATCAGTTGGTTCAAAGCTGTCCAATAGTTTAAAAATGATCCAGAAGTAAGAGGCAACAACGGAGCGTGGCAGACCATATTTACATAGTGAATATGTATATTTACTGTATAAATGTCACTAAATGCAATTCTGGATTTAGGTTATGATAAAGATAGGGGGAGGTTGATATGTTTTATTATTCTTGGATTGTTTGCAGTATGAAAATACCATCTAATTATTTGGTAAATATATAATTTGATTATCAATGTGACTTTACATTTTACATCAGATGGTTAGGTTATGATGCCAGATTGCCAGAAATGACAACATGCAACGAGGTTTGAAGTTAATTTAAGATTAAGTGATCATTGTGCGCTGATTTTAGGTTGTTGTATAATGTGGTGTAATGTAGGGTACCACTAGATCAGTTCCACATGCTCTTACGCTAACAATTTCCATGTCCTGCTATATCCTTCAACTAGGTTACGTTTTAAATGTAATCTGTTACAGTAACTAGTTACTAGACTAAAATAATCAGTAACATAATTTTTGTATTACCTAAATTTAGTAAAATAATCTGATTCGTTTTAAGATTACTTCACACCTTCATTGTTCTTTGAAATGCCATTCAAAGCAATTTACCGTGTTGGCGGCGCAGTCTTTCTATTTTTGTGACCGTTTATGTTGCTCAGGGGCTCAAATTAAAGTAGCACTTAATTTAAAAAATCTTTTGACGTTAATGAAAGGTTAATAAGAGAACAGCTGATTGTTTTATGCATTTCTCTTCTGCAAACTTCCATTATACATTTGAAAGCAGTCTTAGAAGTAATCATCTATTTCTTTTTAAATACCTGTAATTCAATTCCACTATTTTAGCTGGTAACTGTAATGGATTACAGTTACTGTTTCTTTTTGTAATCAGTTACTTCCCAACCCTGACTATGATTATACAGTCTCTAACACATATCTACCCTCATTCCCTATAAATGCTTCACGCTGCTGGGGTATTGTACACTGTTTAAGATAGGATTTGCCATACAGCGCTGTTATATTGCAACACGCCAATTGCCTTCCCTCCATTCATTTTTCATGTTTCCTCATTCTTTTCTTTGCTATGTCCCCTTCCTCCCTCTCCTTCCCCCTTTCCAGAGATGACAGTGTCATATTTTGAAACATCTCTCTCTCTCTCTCTCTCTCTCTCTCTCTCTCTCTCTCTCTCTCCCTTTTTCTCCCTCTCTCTCTCTCCCTCTCCCTCTCTGGCTGGCACGGCTGTGCTTCCCTCTGTCTCTGTGCTTCTCTTTTGTTACTAGGGGACCACACATGCAGAGGGATGACATGTTGGAGGCATGTCCAGGCTGGGTGGCCCTGCTGCAGTAGAGATGTGGCTGACAGGATCAGCCTTCACGGGCTTATGGAAGTAATGCGTGTAGACAGTGCAAAACCAGCCTTTTTGGGGGACCTGTAGAAAAAACAACGCTGGCAATTCTGAATAAATCCACTTTAATGGAGAGAGAGTGGGGGAAGAGTGAAATGTTGACGGCTTTAGGAGCCTTGTTTATTTCATTCGGAGCTTCATGCACTGGATGCACTTTCTGAATGCATTCATGCTTATAGGCAAGAAGGTAAACCGGGATTTCCTACTACTGGTAGATTTTATAAAAATAATCAGGTGTAAAATGTTCAATATTAATTATTATTATTTTTATTATTATTTTATAAACACAACTTACAGTACTGTATAGCGTAAGAACATTCACATTGTACGTATTTGATAATTTATCGTTTCATTTTAGTCTCTAAGATGGTTATGTTTCAAAGCAAAGTACGTCAGATGAATCCTTCAGGTGCTGTTCCCTGCAGTATGTTACATATTATTACTCTCTAGCTGCAGTATGTTACATATTATTACTCTCTGCAGTATTTCTGGAATTGTGGGTCGGGACCCCCAGTGGTTGCTCACTTGCTTTACAGGGGGCCCCTGAAATAAACATGATTGTGAATTTTACGACTTTCAATGAAGTATATCGTTTACTTAAAGGTTTTCTTCAGTGCTATTTAGTGTGGTTTATAAGCCTACATTACTTATTTATTACGTATTATTGTAATCACAGTATGTCTGTAAATGAAGTGGTGAAAATGTTTGAAAAACAATTCCTCTATGAAGTTCAAGTAGGACCGCTATTGAGGTGTTCTTGCCTAAAGCGCTTTGGTTCAAGTGAAAAGTGTCACAAGAGCCCACCCCTCCACTAGTAATCACCTTGTAGCTTTTAACACATACTCTACAAAACAAATGGCCTCAAGTGTGAGCGCCTGTGCGTGTGAGAGCGCATGCAAAGTGTGTGTGTGTGACTGTGTGTGTGTGTGCGTGTCTGTCTGTGTGTGTGTGTGTGTGTCAACGGAGAAGGGTGCAGAAAGATAACAGATCACAGGTGTCATCACTGAACAGGCCCTTAGTTCCAAGCAGTAGGAGGGCCTCGACATTCTTGCGCTCAGTGAGGAATGGATCATGCCAGTGACTGTTTATTTGGTTTCTCTCTATCTTGTCTTGGAAACAATAGATGATAATCCTCAGTGCCACACAAAGCTCGTCTTCCCCGTTCACATTAGTCATTTGAGTTAGTTGGGAAACCACAGAAACCACTCTGTTAGCGGGTGCGACTGAAAACGACATCTGAGTAATTCTGAGCATGCTGCGTTTTGATTCTAAACAATAGGTGTCTTGCTGTTGTCTTTCTTCTTAATTGCTGTCCAGGACTCTGTAAAACATAAATATAGAGCCCATGAAACTCGTAGTAACACTAAAGATATATAGACAGAAACAGGGCTTAGACTCTGGATATGTAACAGACTATTACTTTTCATATGCCAAAGCAGAACAATGCATGTTAACTGTCTCTATGGGAGAGGGAGGAGCAATAAAGAATGGTTAAACAGATCTGCTGTCACTGACCCAAAAAAGAGCAACACAATTAGCGGTGTGGAAGCAGCAGTGTGTGTTCCCAGGGACCAGTATGAGGTCAGGTGGTCCATACTGTGCCCTCCACCAACCTCCCTGATGCCATTGTGAGATGCAGAAGCCCGCATGACCGACGGCACAAAAGAGAAGACGTTGATCTCCCGAGACACGTTGTGCTCTCCCCACACTGGGTTGGGAGGTAAAGCAACTGAACTGATCCCCTCGAACAGACCGCAACTAAGCTTTGCCTTTTATAACAGTAGCAGCTCTTAATCCAGAGCTTCGGGAGGAAAGGAACGCTCCTAACAAAAAATATATTTGTTTACGAGGACTTGTTTCAAGGAGAGAGTGATAAGAGAGTGAAATTAAGAAACACTCTTCGTTTTAAAGCAACTTGAACAAAGCACTTAAAAAGTGTATGCGAATTCAAACTGTCACATGAATATGTATGATGCTTAGCCTATAGGAATAATGCCAGTTGAAACAATTGTTGGCAAACGAATAGCCAAATCCACCGAAGCTCCGAGCACTTGACAGGTGTGGCACTCATAGCGTACCCTTGAGCATTGCGCTTTAGCTCAGTTATCACAACTTATTTCAGTTGGACCAATAAAACGATACAGCTGCATAAACATGTTGCAGAATGTGTGAAATATAAAAGCAGAGCGTCTTTAACGCTCCCTGGATCATACCGTCTGCACTAGGGGGCAATAAATCATTTCACACTGTAGTTTAATGATTTAAGAGCTCAATATTTGTCACCATGCTGGTATGTAAGGTGTCACTTCTTATGTGTCCATCACTGTGAAAGTTCAGCTCTCCCAAATGGTTTGCTGCTGGGAGGCCCCCCAGGTTAAAGCCACGGCAGGGCTTGCTTCTGCCCTTGAAGGCCCGGTCCTTTTACACCTGTGTGTGACAAAAGTGATACCTTCTGATGAGCGGGTGAGATAGCCAGCCAGCTGTGCTCTCTTGTGGTTACTCTAGGGATAGCCTGGGACATGCCACAATATGGAGTCCCTTATGTGAGTCCTCTCAGTCACTCAGTCTGCTCATAATTCTTTAAACTGACGTGAAAGTTTTTTTTTTTTACGACTTATGAACCGCATGCATGTTGTGACTCCCACCACCGAAAGTCCAGATTTAGCTACATTTGGCTTGTACAAATTATATATTTTTAAAAATAAAATAAATAAATACATTTCTGCAGATGTTCCTTCAATGTTGGTTCTTGAACATGTAACATAAAAACTGTCCTCCATGACATGAGGTCATGGATGGGGGTTAGTGACTGGGGTTCTTTCCTCAGTCCTGTGAAATGTAATTGCTGGTTAAATAACCATGTCTCAAGGGTGGCCAGCCTGCCATACCGCAAGCGTCTGCGTAGTGTCCGTGTGCACGCCGCAGGCCGACCGAACACGTACAGTGGCTTTCCCCCGCGTCTCTCAGGACAGCTCCGCCAGCCTTTTCATCAACGCTGATTGCTGGAGACATTCCATCCCCGGCAATTTTTTCACGTGATGTGAAGCAGACCTGCGCCGGAGACTGATGAAGGGCGGACATCCTGTCAAGGCTCTAGCTTATGGAAGGCTGAGAATGTGGGCGGAGCCAGGTGCATAACATGGATTCTCCTGCAAAACATATACAGTTCACTTATGTGCAGGCACACACACACACACGTGCGTGCGCGCACACACACACACACACACACATACACCCGCATAGCCATATACAATTTTTTTTTACCTCTAGACACGTTTTCCAATTGCTTGGATACAATACACATAAACCTAAGATCATTAGGTTACCTAAGATCACCTATTGTATAGGGGAATTCTGGCCTGGCAATTTATTTTCACATCTTTTTGGTATAGTCAAACAATTCAGTTACTGATATCTGTGCTGTCCTGACTCCATAAAAGATAAGAGAGACCTGTTTGTGTGCTCTTTCACTGTAATCTAAATCTTGGCATTTGAGATTAGATTTAGATCATAATTGATCACCATAATTATACGAAATGGGAAAATCCAGTTGAAAGTCCATCTGAAAATGTGTTGTAATACCCCTTTAAATTGAAAATACTATACAGTATGCACACAAATACAACGCAAATACATTGTACAACATATGCGTAAATGCCTTTGTCAAGCAAATTCTTCCCCTTGTCAGTATAACATTGCATGAATGTCCAAGTCAGCCGCTAACAAATCAAATAGACATAACAATCCTATGGGCCCAATGTAAAATCATGATATTATTATAAAAGTTATTCAGCTTTCCTTTCAAACATTAGATGAATGTTTGGCCTTTAGTGTTTACACAACACCTCGAGCTGCTCCTTCCTTCAGTGACACAGAATCATCTCATCAGACAACTAACTGAAAATCTTTATTTATGACCCCAACAGTGACACACGAATAGGTTCAAGCCCTTCTCCATCTGTTTGCAATCCCAGCATAATGCTATCATCACCTGTTGCCATGGTCCCAACCCACATCTGGCTTGCATTAAAAAAAATCACACAAGGTGGATTTTTTTCCTGCCCTCTTTGTGTGTGTGCTATAGCAATTGGCTCATATTTCTGAAATAGGCTACAACAACAAATTAAGATCTGAGACAAGGAGAAAAAACACTTATTTCTAACAGCAATTTGCCTTAAATTTCACAGCCAGACTCCCTGGGGGTCTGGATATACTAGACACGGGAGTTTAAGAGCTCTCAAAGGTTTATTGCATTGTAGACTGCAGCCGCAGCATATTAAGATAACTGAGTTTAAAGCTCCAAGATGGCAAAGAATGACTCCAATTAGTTTGTTGTTAAATGTATTTTACTTGTAAATAAACGAGATCCTCTTGTATGTGTCTAATATGAGTATTCAATTATAAGTAGCCTTAACAATGCAACGTTAGAGATCTGAATTCATTGCAATTAATAAAGAAATAAAAACTTTTTTGCTAATGTTATTGTAATATTATAGGCTACAGACCACATTTTGGATTTCACCTGGAATGGATCTACAACACAGGGTTAGTAATAAAAATGTAAACCCAGAGAAGGTCTGTAGATAATCACATAATCTCCCTGGTAAAACTAACACAGCTGCATGCTTGAGGAGTTAGTTTAGGAGTTATTTAGGTGTTATGTATACCCCATAAAATAATAGCAAGGACGCACGCCATAGACTACCAGTGTACTGTATGAGAAATCGTGCCCAAGGAAATGTTTTCCCTGGTTCATAACAGTCTGGACCTTGTGTATCCGTTCTGTCTCTCTCATGGACACCAGCTGTGCAGCTGGTGTGCGCTGGAAACTGCAGTTAGCCTGTGGTTGTAAGGGATTTTTAACACGATTCTCCCATGTGCATTCAAGGAAGCAGTAATGTCATGCAATTGGGGCCATATTATCATTGTGTGGATCCTGGAGAGTGATGTCAGAGGAAAACGGAAACTAGCTAACTCCCAAACCGAACAAGCAAAGGTTACAATCAGGTTGGCAGACCCAGACTGCAAGAATTTCCTCATTCTCTTTCCATTTTGCTTTACTTATAAGCACAGCCCCTTACTCCAAATGGACTGCATGAAAAGGATGCTTCCTCCTATGGCATATCTGATTATGAGGTGTAATTTATTATAATGGAGTAATATTTGTCATTTTGAGGTTAAAGATAACCGCTTTTTCAAATGGAACATCCTGCTAGATGGCTCTCCACTGATGGAACACACTGTAAAAGGATGAAATTGAGACAAATGGGTTTACAGACAAACTAATTCATTCCCTCCATTAGTGTGAGCTTTTCATCATCCGTAATGAAAAATCAACACTATCTAATCTATCAAAGCGAAGAACATTCTTTGGTGTACCCAAAGATGTTTTGTGTACAACCAAGCACTAGGAAAAATCTAAGTGGATCTTAAAAAGTGTTTTAAACCTGACTGTGACCAGTATTTGTTTTCATGGTTTTCAGATGAGGCAACAAACATTGACAAATGTTTTATTTAATCATGTTAAACAGTTGCTTTGCTACCTATGGTTAACTGATTTGTTGGACTCTGTCCTGACCCATGGTAGCAGGATGCTCTTCATGTTGAATTTCATAATTCAGCACTGATGTTTCCACAATACCTGTTCTGGAAACAAGTGTGAATGGCGGCATATTAGTGACAGATAATTGTACAGTATATATATTTTAGATGCATTACTGTAAAGGAGACTAAAAAGGCTGTATGCACAGAAAAATATAATAAACACGTTATTTGGGAATACAGTACATGAATTGAGGGCAAAATCCTCCTATGCTGTCAGATTTTTAAAACATTTTATTTAACATATCTCAGACAGTAATACGTATGTATTCATTCGTTACTGGACATTTCTTTAGATATTAATTATTGTGTGTGTGTGTGTGTGTGCTTGTGTGTGCGTATGTGTGTGTGTGTACGTGTGCATGTACGTGTGTGTGTGTGTGTGTGTGTGTGTGTGTGGACGTGTGCCTGCAGATGTGTGTGTGTGCTTTTGTGAGATCATTTTGTAAGCTATTCACTTCCCTAAAACATAAATGTCAAGTGCAAACTTATTACGAAACCATATTGAAATCATCACGGAAATATCAGGCATGATGAGTATTTTAAAACGTCTTACCAAATATTTTCATCAACATTTTCTGTGCCTAATTGGATAGGCTATATATAGATATTTATTCTAATGCAAGTGTGAAATATATTGCAAAACCTCCCAAGATGTATAGAATAAATATAAGTTATTCTATATGGATGTAGGTATATTCTTTCAAGTTGACTTACTGTCTGGTCAAATAATGCAGTTCAAAACTTATCTTTAAATTAATAATAAATAATTTGATGTGGACTGGAATCGGTGTCTCCCCCTGGAGGTAGGAAACAGAATATCTATTACAATCATATCCATTTGTGATATGTTAAATCTCATTCTGCCCCTATTATATTTGAAGGCTTAGTTCAAGCTTGGTAATAAACTCATCAAGCTTATCTTTTATGATGACATTCAGAGCAGCAATGTCACAGACTCATTTAAGTCCTTATGGTTCAAACGAGTCATTTCATTTGTCTCAGGGTATATTTGGCACACCATGGTAAACCCGTAGATCATTTATCTAATTATTAATTCCCAAAGAAGTTAAATCTAATTGGTTGAATGTAAGCAATGGTGATGTATTAGTGATATTGGAGCCCTTACAAATATTGAGTAGATGAAGAGATTCATATTCAAATGGCTTTCATAGATCATTTGTCTGAGCATAGGGTAATGGTCAGTGAATGATAGTTATCAGGCTCTATAAGTGCTCCTTCCAATAAATACATAGCAGAGGGCATTTATATTGGGATGCAGGTGTTGATGGATATGGTATTACCACTTAACCTTGGAGTAATTCCAAGACACTGCTTAAATCAACTCATACAATATATGTCCCATAAAGACTTGACCACTCTTTAGGATATCACTTTTTAATGCAAAATGTGTTTTATGTTACAAATTAAACCTGAGGTGTCATAAAGCTATCAATCACATGACAAAGGATCTCTGTCCTTTTATTTTCATAAGCTAATGACAGCAGGCAAGTAGCGGTCCTATAGTATTATTGTGACACATCATATATGTACCACAGGGGAAATTCTTCATCTTGTCTTTTGTGGAGTACAGCCAACTTACATTTCATCATTTATGCTTGACCCTATCCATACATTTCACTATTGTATTTACGTAAATACAAGCAGCTTCAGTTACAATAATAGTAACTTAATAACAACAAACAATCATCAGTATAATATAAATTACAGGTCAAGGCAAGCCATGAAATGATTTGTGTAAGTATATAACTATCTAGAATATACAATAATGTGGTTCTAGTAATGCACAGACAAATTTGTTTAAGATTAGAAGAATTCCACGCATACAAGAAAAATGTTGTTTCTTGCAGACCAAGGATATACACATATTATTTTACTGTACTATATTTCCAGCATAAGACAGTGTTTGTTGTAAAAATTGTTCATAAACGTTGCTGTGTTTGACATTACTCATTTGTACACTGATGCATAATAGTTGACTTCACTTTGAACAATCACATTCTCCATGGCTTATCTGTCAGTTATCATTCATACTTGTGAACACATGGAGCTGTTATCTCATTTGTAGGGGGTGGGGGAGACTATATTCTCAGCAACTGATTGACTCACACACTACATTGAAAACAGATGAATGCATGCCTGCACACATGTAGACACACACAGAGACAAACTACACAAAATCCAGTTTCATCAACATGCAGCATAGCTATATGGGTAAAGGATAGATGGCATTGATCATTATCTTATGGAAAAAATAAACACAATACATCAGTAGTATTTGGTAGATTCAAGCGATTGAAAATATTAGGAATGAACAGATAACAAGAAAATAACTCCCTTCTTTATGGAATATTAACTGAAACGATAAACATGGCTTTTGAAGGATACAGTATCCAACTGGACAAAGGGTGAATGTCCCTGTCAGTGTGTGGTCTGTTTCCAACCTCCTTTGTCCTTAACTGTGGGGTTATGCTTGCAGACACTAAAAACACAAGGGTACTTAGTTGGATCACTCTATTAAAATTAAGATTTGTCCAGTTACGTTCTTTGCAAAAAATGTTATTTTAAATCTCTCATGGTTAAAGTAGTTTATATTTTATTGTAGTGGTTTAAATAAAGTGAATATGGGAAAGAAAAAATACAACTATCCACAAACTGTGGATGACTAGCTTTGGCCTTTGCCATGAAAAGTTGTCAGCACATAGGTTGCGGAGACCATGATCATAAGGAACTGCCGTAGCCCTCTGTAAACCATTGTTGGAGCTTGTTATACTCAAAAACTTTCAAGCTAAGATTTGTCTAAGATGAAATTCTTCTAAATTGAGACTTAAAGTGAGACTTTAAAGGAGAAATAACTACATAAATAACATTGGAAAGTATAAGGGTGTGCTACCATTACTTCAATTCATAATATTTGAAGTACAATTTTATTGTAGACAAAGGGCAAATGTGTTTTCTTTTCTTTCTATTTAAATAATGGAAGATTTATACAAGTGTGTTGTCTGGAGCCTTGTGCTCCTGGTAGGGTCTCCCACATCAAAGTGGTCTCAGAGGAAGGGCCAGACAAATAATGGTTCAGAAGACCCCTGTGGAAGATCACTTAAGAGGAGAGGTTACCCTGCCAGGCGGAAGCCCGGGGCCCCCGTCTGGAGCCAGGCCCAGAGGGAGGGCTCGTTGGTGATCGCCTGGTGGCTGGGTTTGCCACGG
>JAODTR010056554.1:0-16156 GCA_025399935.1 Amblyopsis rosae
TCTGGGCCTGGCTCCAGACGTGGGCCCCGGGCTTCCTCCGGGCAGGGTAACTCCTTCTCTTTTCAAGTTCTTCATGGTGGTCTTCAATTCAAAATATATGGAATATAATGCAGTAAGGGTTGTCAAACATATGTAGGCCTATTGCTTTAGGCATATACCTATGTAATATTTTTCAACACACATAGGCATGATATATCCTACTCTTCTGTCCTATTTTCTTTGGGGGAAGTGCATGAAAAATAAATACATTTTAATGTATTAACCCCTGGATTTAAATAGCTCATATGCTTAACACTTTCTGCATATTCAAAACATCTGTTTGGGATGATCTAGGCTAAAATATAGCTGATTTAAAACAATATTAGTCTACTACAAATTTTGGCCATAACCTATTAAAACTACTACTGGAGAACGAGACTCTGTTAAAGTCAAAATGACGGAACTGTCGGCTGAGTCTATATCGCTCCGTCAGCATCTAATGCATATCTGGCACTGGCAGAGCGTGTAGCAGTTGAAGTAGGGCGTCAGTGCCACATACTGTATGCCGGCGTACAGCCGTGTGGATGGGGTGCACAATGTGCACGTCAAAATATCCAACATATGACATAACAGTCTGAATAGTGTAGTAGGCTTATTCCAGGCTACAGCTACACTGTTAAGCAGTGTAATACACATATGGACTACTACTCTGATATTGTTGGGCGGGCCCAGTGCATCGTTCATGTTTTATGGGGGGGCAAATACACCTGTTCTAAATATTGAGGGACACATCCCCTGCACCCCCTTAAATCTACACCTGAGTCACTGATGCCTTCAGCTCCCCCTACTGGTGAGGTTTGTAAGCTTATCCCTGTGTGTGTGTGCGTGTGCGCGTGCGTGCGTGCGTGCCTACACGTACCTTCAGCTGTGCCTGTGTTGTGCATGTGATTCCCTGCTTGCTCCATATAATGTGAATATATGTGAATTATTAATATAGCAATAAACACATTATGTTACTACACTATTTATAGTGCAATTGAATCTTGAACAAAGACTGACATCACACTCCGTGTGTGTGTGTGTCTGTGTGTGTGTGTGTGTGTGTTGTAATTTGAGCTCCTCTGTTATTTGTTTACATGGCCGGGCCGGCCACATGTGCATGTTAGTAAAGTATATTATCCTTTAACCACAACAGTCTCATAGGGCTGCACAGGCCCACATATCACATGATAACAATAAACACCCTCTTCACCTGAGACCAAAGATGGTTCGGATGCAATAGGTGTCGAGAGGACAACAACAATTAGTCATTAGATATTGAATGATATATGTATCACATTGTCCAGCAAACAAAAACTAATACATTGAATTAATTCAGATATCAGGCCAATTATTACAGACGCCGCATAAGCATGTGTCCTGGTCCCATTTAAGGCCAGGTCTTTTGACCATTCCTTGAGTGTGTGTGTGTTTGTATGTGTGTATGTGTGTATGTGTGTATGTGTGTATGTGTGTGTGTGTGTATGTGTGTGTGTGTGTTTTACTTTGATATTCTGGAGCACTTAGTGTGACACCTAGTGGCAGAAATTATAGTCACTCAGTCTCACAGAGCCAGCCTTCACATGCCTAAAGACTGTGACATAGAGCATACATGCAGGAGAGGTATTTTGATTGACATGCACATGACCAACTCAATCACCAAGTATGACATTAGATTTACACTGGGATTAATTGGGAAACTTAACGACATGATTCTGGCTGTAAATCTTGTAAATCTGTTAGATAAGTAGTCTAAAGTTACTGCATTGGACTGAACGGCAGGTTACAAAACAGGTTACAAAAAAGTTGGTCTAGGTTGAACAACATTCACATGGCTAACATCAACAATGTGATCATTAGTTGATGTTTGTTTACTGTTGTTGATTGCTGTGTTTCAGCTGTAGATACACAAGATGATGGACCACTAAACCTCTTCCAATTGAAGGATATGTCCACAATGGCTGTGTGAAGATATTAAGATTTTATATTTCATGCATTTCATATCAAAATGAGACGGTATACATTTAAGATGTGATAAGCGACATATGGTCTGGTACAGTGGTAGGCCTACTAAATAATGTATGTATAAAACAACAATGGGTTCCAAATATGCGGTTACGCGTCCTAAACGTCTTTGAGCAACTCGCCACGTCCATTAAATGGAGAAAGTTCAATGTTAAATGTTTTCGAGTAAACAGTAAAAACATTAATTTAACAAAACGTTCAGTACACTGATTCACTTGACTGAATACTCTGAAACTTTTCATTTGAATCTCAGTATCCCCAGGTTATTGTGAGAGTTCAAGTCAGTGAAAAAGAGGAATAAAAAGACATCCAATTGTCTACCTGCCTTAACATTCAACACATTTATATTATGAAAGAGTAATAAATATTTCAGGCACTTGTGCAACCTATGCTTTTAATCTCCTTGAAACTGGAAAAAAAAAAACATTAAAAACAAGAGATCTGAGAGCTTCACAGAATGTTGGACATCAACTAGACAGTTGGTCAGATAGCTGTGTAATGTCACACTAACAGTAAACCTTGCCCACATAGGTGAGGTACAGCTCAGCTCTGGCATACAGTGCAACAGGACAGCCATACAGCCAAATCTAAATAAGGGCCAGAAAATAAAAGGCAAACATGTTACAAGTCAAAGAGCTAACCATATTCTTAACCCCAATTCCAAAAAAGTTGGAAACCAGCTATTTCTACATTCCATTTACCCGGTACTATATTGGAAACACTACAACATGGGGTTCTTTAAGTTGTGAATTTAATTATTTTGTGAAAATATACAGGACATATTTAAAATATGACTGTTCTATGTCATCTTATGAAGTGTTTGTGAAGCTCACTTTGTCCCAATACGCCTATATTCACTATAAACAATAACTTACAGTAATCCTGCTGAGTAATGCCTCAATGTTAATTAAATATTAATTCATTGACTTGCATTTTCAATTAATTAGGTTGTTTGCAGTGACATATAAACAAGCTAATGACTCGCTAATAAAGAGT
This sequence comes from Amblyopsis rosae, assembly GCA_025399935.1. Taxonomy (NCBI): domain Eukaryota; kingdom Metazoa; phylum Chordata; class Actinopteri; order Percopsiformes; family Amblyopsidae; genus Amblyopsis; species Amblyopsis rosae. Next base: position 3,040 of record JAODTR010056554.1, read on the forward strand.
GATTGATTTGAAAAGAATCATCATCATTCTTACTGGTGGAGTAACTACAATTGAAAAATAAAATTGGTTTGATTTCAGATAAATTGTTGTTCTCTCATTGTTTAGTAGATGGATCAGTAGGGGGTGTGTATAAGGAAAAACTAACATTTTAAAACTAAAATGTAATGACCATGTAATTTTGTTCAAATTGTCATAGCAGAAAAACACCACCAGAAAATTATCATTAATACACCCAAGCCATTGAATCAAACAGGTTAGCACCCACACACTCAATACAAATACACATTCACTGTCTTACGCGCCAGCTGAAAATGGCTACAAAATACAGATGACACAGATTCAACATGACACCAAACGTAAGTCCCCCTCATCTGTTGTCCCTGCATTAAACAAAGAGAGAATTCACCGCCATGTACTCCAATAGAAGCTTCAGATAGCATTGCCTCCGACAGAACTGCTTAAAATTCAAGACCGAGGTGCTTGAAAGGGAATATAAATGGCGCCTAATGTATGAATGAGTCATGGTGTTCAGGTATTTCACACTGCTCGTCCCAATGGAAGCTAAAGTAAATAAGTCTTCAACCAGCATTGAAATTCATATTTTATTCCTGTCTGGAGCCGAGCCTATTTTCTCCACCGAACATACAACAGCCAGATAGACGTCTAATGAGCTGGCACACGCATGAGAAGAACTAGCATCTTCAAAGGCCTGGCCACTGAATCCAATGACAAAACCTTTGCTTAAAGTCTCAACACAAGGCAGGAGAGAGAGGGAGGGAAGGGGAGAGAGAGAGAGAGATCTCCAAAAGGGTTCGAAAGCTAGAGCTAAAGAGAGAGAGCTAGAGACGAGAGGGAACTAGAGAGAGAGACAGAGAGTGGTTGTGACAATGTCAGGTTTAGTTGTGTGTGTGTGTGTGTGTGTGTGTCTCTCTCTCTCTCTCTCTCTCTCTCTCTCTCTCTCTCTCTCTCTCTCTATCTGTGTAAATACAGAGAACAAGACAGAACAGTAAGCATTTGATCCTTTGATACACCTACTGGTTGCTGGTATATATGTGCCATTGAGCAAGGCACTTGTGATTTGATCAGATCAGGAGTGTCACTGTGGATGTAGGAAGCTCCCTGGTGTCAATGTATCTTAAAACAGCTTCAACACCATGGCACCATTATTATAAAGTTATATGCATGACACACACTAAGGAACAGCTTCACTGAACATTCCGTTTACTAACAGATATTGCTACACATTAAATACCAAGAGGCTACAATTGTGGTTGACTGGAACAATTTGCATAGTTTTCAGAGGCAACACCTAACCCTGCCCCAAACATTTCGTAGTGAAGGAATTACATTTCTGCCTGCAGCCATTTGATATTATAGCTACTATATAGACATCTTAAATCTAACATTCAAGCTTTTTTGCTTTTACAAAATCCAGTGCAATAATACTGTGTTATGGGCTGTTATTTGCATGTCTGGTTTGTCCAAATTATTTATACTGTAGTTTATACTATGTAGGCTATGGTGGTTTCTTAAAAACCAATGCAACAAACAATAGCCTTACAGTACATATAACATTCATCAGACATCTCTTATAGAAGCTACATAGCAGCATAGATCAAAATGCTGTTCCCATGCACCATTAGTTAAACACAATTACAAAATGTGTTGACACATCTAAAAACAATCTCAGTAAATTGTTTGTTTGGCGTTTGGTAGCTTGTTTAAAAACAGAAATCGTTATGTAATTTGGGAGAATTTCTGTCCTGGGATTGTAGTGTGGTCTGTCATACTTGGCTACACACTGCCCCCATGTGGAGAACAATCTGTCACTTTCTGGTATTTCTGGTGATATAAAACAAAAATGCATCTAAAAGTTCTACCTTATTTTGGGGATTTTAATTTGTGTTGTGAAAAATTTACATTTTATTATGCCAGGAATGTAAGAAACTTTTAATGACCAAATGTAGTATTTATTATTATTAACATACAAATGTATTTACTGCACATTTTTCAACTGTTAAAATTCTAAACTTGTATTGGAGCTGCTGGCTGCTCTGCAATGTTATTCAATTTGTAACAACAACCATTCATAGGCTTGTTATACAATGTTTAACAGAACAACTATTCCTAGGCTTTCCCTTAGGAATATTTACTGGTATCCAAACCACTATTATTCACTCTCATTGTTTTATTTTACATGTACCATTTAGGTTATTTTACTGGCACTCATTAACTTGTGTGGTTTATAATTTGTTTTCACAAACAATGTGGTGTAATTATGCAAGTGGGAGACTGCCCTAATCTGCGATTGCATAATGTAAGCAATTTGATATAAAGAAAAAAACGATTAAATCTTGATTTACATGTTATACTTTCATTCATTTCATACATTTCATTCATAAAACAACATTTGGACTGGATCTGGATGAATGTGTTTGTGAAAAAAATAAATACAGTGTGTTCATTGAGTGCTCCAGGGACAACAGATGTTTCTACATCACAGCTATCTGTCTGGCAGAGTGGGGAATGCCTCGGCTGTTCTGAATCATGCTTTTGGGCACATTATTTTAATGTTATTACAAATTTAATCCCTTGCTTTGCTTAACTTTTTGCTCTGAAAGTCTGTTTAAAATGTAAATAAATATTGTGCTTTGTCTAATATTTAAATTATTAGACTTGCTGCACTTTTCTATATACTATCAGCTAGTCAAGTTTTTTAAATGTGTGACAAAGTCCTGGCAATGGTTTAACAGAGAGTATTTAAAAGGACATACATGCATAGCCTAACTTGTCACACTTAAAAGAGGCTTATGATAACATCTGTCACTATGCTGTTTGGATGAAGACGTGAAAACTAAACCTCTCTCAGTCATTCCATTCGGTCAGCACATATTTGAGCCTAAATTGCACAACTGGGAAACTGTGCAGCTAACTCTATTTATAACACCACATCACAAAAAGGTTGTCTGCAGCTTATTTACTGGTCATCATTAGCTTCCCATCGCGTAAATACGATGTTCTAATGACTGCTGTGATGCCGCTGACTAGTCATAATCCGCCTCAACTCATCCACTGGGGAGAAGTGTGGTGAAGTGATGGGAAGACTTTCACTTGGCCATGTAGGCGGTCACCTCCTTCTCCAGACTCTGGGAGAAGCGCTGGTTCAGGAAAAGGAGCTGTCCATGAGGGAGCAAGCGGCTGAGGAGAATGTCGATACGGTCACTCTTCAGCAAGACCTGGATGGCAAACACTGTTAGTGACGACTCATAAAGCACTAGATGTGATATGGTTAGGTATGGTTTACTGTGTGTGTACGTGCCCACCTCGCTGCCAGGCCCCAGCAGCCTCAGGTGCTCCAGACAGTGTGAGGTCAGGGTCCTCAGCGTTCCTTCAGCCAGCAGCAGGTTCTCATGAGGCTTGCAGACCAGCACAAATGCCAGGCTCTGGACCCCCAGCCACAGCACGCTCCTCTCCCCAGAGAATGGGTCCCCGGCGTGCAGCCTCAGGACCCCACTGTCAGCCTCCTGCAGGGCCTGGGCCTCCTCACCTGGAGCCACCTCCACTATCACCCTGCCTGCAGCCTGCCTCGACAGGGACACGTTGCTCCGCACCTGCCTGACAGGGAAGAGGAGAATGCTAGAAATTATATATATCCCTCTGCACCTTCCCATAAGGGGTTATCAGCATGTTATCATCAATCTCTCTCTCATGAATAACCCCTGCCTACTGGAAGTTTTCCTGCATGGTTATTGTGTATGAGACTCATAACCTCATAGTCTTGTCTCATTTAGGCACCTGGGTTTTTACTATCAATAATATGAACTAAAATTATAATTTTTAAATCTATATTATACTATACCATACTAGGCTGTTCTCTCACCGCGCCACCACTAATAACTTCTCTTTATGCTGCAGTCTTCTTTGTTCATCAGCCAGTTCTAAGTCCGACTCTGACAGGTTCTCATCTGGTCCAAACACCCGTGAGTACAGCGCCTGGCTGTCTGAAGGACCCAATGCGTTTATGGGACAAATGGTGTGGATAAGGAAACACTGTACCATGTTTGGTTGTCTCTCGGGCTCACGGGTACAATCGATTTCCAGTGTTTCTACATCACACTTCCGTATATGGTCATGTGATCATTCCATTGCACTGCTGTTACATTTTTAATCCACTAGATGACGTGATTCGAATCAGCATGTTATAGTCTCTTGCCCTCTTCCATCCAAATTCAGAATCCTAATTTTTATAGTGCTGCGGGAGTCGCTGCGCCGACGCCTCCCGAGCAGAGTCACGTTTGTGGAAAGTAAACAACATCCTGGCAATAGCCTATAGAATTGGGATGGGGGGGGGGTGGATTCTCACCGCTCTTATTGGTATCGATCTAGCCTAAATCAAAACTCAAATGTTCAAATTATCCGTTTTATTTCCGAGCAAATCAGTAGCAGCTAGACCAAATAGAAGACTGCCCTTTCAGATATCTCATTAGCGACACCCTGCGGCGCGTTTAATCTGATATGTTATGTTATCTATAAATCTAGTAATTTCTTTTTTGCCATTTTGATTTCTGTGAAAATTCTGATATCTGTCTAACACATTACATCAACACATAGGACATATAGCCTACCTAATGCCCTTCATGTAATCCCCCAGATATAACCACACAAGAATATAGCCGAATGTAGATTTCATACTCAGAACAGACATGACTATTGGTGTTCTTTGTGCTAACCAAATAACCTAATAGTCTGCCTGAATTTGATAATTTTGTAGGCTACAGGTCAGTTTGTAATCTCGAAAGGACGTTTAGGCTATAGTCTTTAAAAAATAAATGATCACCATACTTTATGCATGTCAATTTCAATATCAATATTTATACCATTATACCAAGTAGGCAAAATTAACTAGGGGAGAGTTATCATACTATTTTGGCAGGAGAGCTAATATTATGTGGTAGATGTCATGTCAGTATTCTATATTTACAATTACATATACTAATAATTTAAGTTTGAGAAAGTGTAAAATGCTGTTAAATTAACTTGAGCAGTGGTGAATCCTGGCAATAACAGCTGCTATCACATACTGATACAAAGCACAAAGAGAGGTGTGTGCGTGCGTGTGTGCATGTAGGCGTGCGTGTGTGTGTGTGCATGCGTGCGTGGGCATGCGTGCGTGTGTGTGTCTGGGGGGAGTGTGCAGATTATAGTTTCTCCAGATCCAAGACAGCAGCTGTAATGCAACAGCTGCTGGTCATGCTTCTTAACCCAAGACACCCTTCTGCCTCTCAGGAAAAAACTAAGACACTGCTTTGTATTTCAATCAGAACAGTGTCCTCACCCAGTATACTAAAACACATTTGAGTCTTATAACTGACTGCCTTCTATTAGTTCAAATTGTCAATAAAGTTAAAATGAAGAAATGGCAACCAAAATAAATGTGAACACCTCATTTAAATTCCCCATTGGTCATTTAAAAAAAACTAAAAAGCAAATGTCTCTTAAATATACATATTTTTAAGGTTATTTCATGAAAACAGACTATGCACCTATATGCCTCATTTATATGTGAGGATATGAATATGCATATGTGACCACTTCTGCTGAGCTCAAGGCTCTGCTGGCCAGCAGCACAGGAGCTGTTGAATTTGATGTAATATAAATATTTGACAGTTAACAAAGCACATTTCCTGCATATTTTAATACCCAAAATGCTTTTGCTGTTGTGAACATTATCATTCCTGTGTGTGTGTGTGTGTGTGTGTGTGTGTGTGTGTGTGTGTGTGTGTGTGACGCCCATGGTATAAATGCCATAGGAGATGTTATAGAGGTTGGGCAGATATGTGCTTTTGTCCAGTGATTCATATTTCCTCATGACAGAAAAAAGCTGAATAAGAAAAACAACAGGATGTGGTTGACAGAATAGATGATCACCAAACCGGCAGACAGGCAATGCAGGAAACAATGACTTCAATTACTTAAATCACATTACTGACTGTGTACACCACATGAAAGACAGTGAGAAAGCAATCACATATGAATGAATATGAAATGAAAATATATTTAATATACATGTACTGTGCTTATTTCTATGTATTGTGACAAATGTTCACTTTAAAACACATGTAGTTGATAGTGATTTTAGGGTTTATTGTTGTTTATAGATCGTAAACATTGAGTGTAGATGCAAAGACAGAAATGCTTGACGTTCAAAGTTCAAACTGTGATGTTCAGCTGTTAAGATATAAAACACAAGACACTCAATGCCGCATCCTGTTAAACCCACAATAAGATGCTTGTTGTTCTGCCAGCATTTTCTGGGTGAGACCCATTGTAACAAACTGGGGCTCGTCAGTTCACCAGCAATATCAACAAGGCAGAGCAGGCACACAGGTTGTTTCACAGCCAGGCTATACGTGGCTTTGTGAGGATCACTTTGAACAACCAACCTCTGCAAGAACACATAAGATGGGGAACAGGACAGCTTATAGGTAAAAGTGGGGTGAGGACAAGCTCACTTTACATAGCAAAGGCAGACATACTGTATTCTGGCGAGTTGTAAGGCAATTAGTCAATGTAAAAGTGCCTATGCTGCCTTTAGGACCGGCCCCATGTATTCAGTGTCTTAATGTTTGTCATTAATGGTCAGGTAACATGAGACAAACAAAAGTAAGAACAAGTGTTATCCTGCAGAAGTGTTAAACATTGCATTGTACTACAAACATGTAGAAGCCTCATCTACATCTTAAAACCACCAGTCAAAGGAACAGGAATGGGCTCCTCACATCATTTTATGGCTCACCAAAAGGTGCTAAGATGGACCGTTGAACCTCTGGGACTGTCAACTGTCCCAATACAAAAAGTGTCAGTAGTCCCTTGACATGCAAAGATTAGATCATTTAGTTTCTATGGATTCTTTTTCAGTGACACTTAAAGGGCATGTATCTGTTGATCCAGAACTTCCATGAACAGGTTCTCTTTGTGCTTGTTTAGTTCATATTTAATCAGCCAGGTATGACATTAAATTAATACTCAATGTCTACAATTTCATTGAAAGCATGTCAGAATGCCAAGGGGACCTTATAGTCACAGGCTGAAATGGTGGAATGCAAACAGGATCCTGGGGAAAGCCTGTATGAGTTCAAACGTTGGCTGTGTTCCAATTGTGTTATTTCCTTGCAACCCCCCCCCGCACACTTGGAGATGAACAGAAGGGAGTGAACAGGCATGTGACTGCATAACGTACAAACAAGATCAGGTATGGGACATAGTTGGAGAACCCATATATACAGATGGGTTACACGATGTTCTATGAAGCTCTCTGCCCCACAAAGTAAGCCACATGCATTCTCTTAGTGCCAATCCCTCTGTAGAAAGAAATGCGCATATAGTGTGACTATGCGTGGGCATCTGCGAGAACTAAGCCAGCGTTGGCCAAGCATGAATGTTTGAAAACAGTAACAGCATTATTTGCAATAAGGCAGGTTAGACAAAGAATGTACCTAAAAGTAACTTGACATCCAGTAAAACATCTTCCCAAGCATCTCACAATCACAGCAGCAGCCACCAGCGTCAGGTATTCACAGATGCACAAAAGGTAATGCGCATTCGATTTTTTATTCAGCAACTCCACAACAATGCACCGAAACTCAAAACCGCCCCATTTGTTCCAACTTAGCCCTGTACAAGGAAAGACATTTCTCAACTAAATTAACACTTTTAAAAAAAGGTAAATAAAAGCATTTCCTCAAATTGAACACCGCTGACCTGCAGCAGTTGAAAAGATCACACTGCAAAGTTACAGGTGGTTTGCTTTGGCATCTTTTTATAAGAAAAACTCAATTTTACATTTTTTTTAAAAAAGAACCAATTTAAAAACAATTATGTGTCAGTCATGCAACGACATTTCACACCTGGGGGGTGGGGGGGATAAAAATAAAAGACGCTTAACAAAATTCATTCAAAAAAAAAAAAAAAAAACACACAAAGATAGGTAGCACCTAACCATTTCAAGGCATTTATATTAAGTGCTTATATAAAAGGTGAACAAAAGACTAAATTAAAACAATTAAGGCATTATTATCGGGTCCAGTGAGCAGTCAGATCAGGCAGTGTTGGTTAAAATAGGTGTTTTGTTGCAAACTGGCAGTGGCTGGTTACAAAACACACAAACATTTAAATCCTAGAAAAGAAAATACATTTAAAACCTCATTGGCAGTAGGTCAAACTGATGAAAAAAAAAAACCCCCCCCCCCCCCCCCAAAAAAAGAAAAAAAACTCTCATATTGCTTTAATATAATGGTTCACTGCATGTGGAAGACAACCTCAGTGAGGGTTTACCTCCTTCCTCTCAGATTAGCATAAATATCTATAGTAAGGCCTTGGGATGGGGTTATTGGCAGGCATCCTGAGGCCGTTGTACAGAGTCTCTAATGGGCCGGGGCAGTGGTTGAGTGGAAGCTCAGATCTTCTTGAGGCGGCTGTACAGATCTCTCTTGCTGCGCTCACCGGCCCAGGTGCGGCTCTTCAGCCGGAACTTCCTCAGGTCCTCCTTGAAGTCCTCGTGGTGCATGGGCCGGTACGCCTGGGGCTCACACTGAGCCTGGGGACACAAAACAGCAACACTTAAGCCTGGCATTAACATCCCTGAACGCACCCAAGATGCAATGAGTACGCAACTGAGACCTACGCACTCAAAACCACTCACACGAGGTGGTAGGACAACATTCTAGCAGTGTGTATGAATGTGTCTCAGGCCACACATCCCGAGCACATGCAGTGTGAGCAGAGGCTTAGAAAGCAACATGACATGGGAAGACCGTACGGTCAGCCCCAGAGGGAAAGGTCAAGGCAAGTTTATATAGCCCTTAATCACACTGCAGTCTCCAAGGGCTACTACAGTTCACATGGAAACAAACCCTTAGCCTGCTCCTGCCCTGGGCAAGGAAACACTTCCATTAAAACCACATGGGGAGGTTTTCTGCACCTTCGAAGGTATTCTGCACTTATCTGAACACAGTGACCTGACTGTGCCACTGGAGGGTTCATGTGGCTCATTACTTACACTGCTCTACAATACTAAACTAAACATTGACCAACACTACCAGTATGAGCAACAAGCAAACACCGATGTACCAAACTGTACAGTCTCTTGGGTCCAATACACATCTTTAGAGCAGGCCAGTATAGCTCCATTGGTTCAGCTCTGGGCAGCAGGAGTGCATACAATATGTCATGCATCGGACAGACAAGCATCTCATTAGACTCCGTGTGTGTGTGTGCAGCACACACACCTGGAACAGGGGGAAGAAGTCCTTGTAGCCCCCCTTCAGGATGTACAGCTCTGGGTAGTGGAGTTTGGGGTACTCCGTCAGGTTCAGGAAGCGGTCTCGCTCACGCATGAAACGGCACATGCGCGGGCCGCGCTCCGAGGAGAACTCACAGTGGAACACGATCAGGACGCGCTTGTCGGGGGAGCCGGGGGTGACTGGAGTCTTGAGGAGGTACCGCTCCACCTGCTCCTCCTGATGCAGGTTCAGCGCCCCCTGCAGGAGAACGACAACGTGAGATCACAGCCACAGAGCAGGACGCACGGCAGGTGAGGGGCCACTCACCTTGATGTGACCTCCCTCAAACTCATACGGGTAGCGGCAGTCGATCACAACGATGTGCTCCACCAGGCTACTGAACTGGCCGCTCAGAGCTGCCACCATCTGAAGACCAGGCAGAGAACAAGTTATCTCACCACTTGAGATACAATGGCTCTGGTGCAGCCCATGATGAGAAACACATGGACTCACCATCTGTGGCGTGATGTACTTCAGATCCTGGTGTTTGCCCTCCACAGTCGGCAGTACAAATGGCTGACAGGAGAAAAACACATTGAAACGCTCCGATCTGTAGATATTTAGAGGTCTACTGGGCATTGGAAGATATAATCATACAAAGACCAGATAGAAAATCATCACAGCGCATCAGTCAAATCAATACATCCCAATACTGAGTGTGTGCTGAGAGCATGTACAAACTTGCTACGCTGACTTCTACCTTGAAGCCATTCACATGGAGGCTTTTAGAATGAGATAATTGAGTCATTCAGTGGATGGAGACATTTACCTTAGTGAAATCACCTATGAGCTCCCTGGAGCCATCTGGACAGTCCAGAAGCTTCTCAATCTCTGTGTGACAGAAGGACTTAGACCGCTGGATGAGAGAGCAGGCCTGAAGTTGTAAAATATTAACAAGCTGGTCAATGTCATGTTAGCTACCTATTAAACTGCATTTCCAACCATACCTTGACAGATTACATTCTGATGACAGCTTTAAAAAAAAAAAAAAAAAAAAAAAAGACTTTACCCTCAAATCCAGCCTGCATGTTAAGACATTTGGTACAATTGTTCCCTGGTAACAGACAGACAGACAGACAGACAGACATTGTTTTTACTCCTTTTGTATTGTTTTTAATGACGTTGTAGTGTGAAGCACTTTGTGTTACATGAATTTGTATGAAAAGTGCTATATAAATCAAGATTGATTGATATACTACTACAGCAACCGAAGACGAGGTGCTGACCATGCGTGGGGAATTCACTTCCTGCTCCAGGGTGGTGACCTCTGCCCCCGCCACGCTACGCCTCCTCTTGACCCTGACGGGAGTGTTCTCGTCCCAGGGGCAGTCTGGCCGCTTCACTGGACGTGCCATAGGACTGGGTGTCGAGGGGGAGCGGAACAAACCCCTTGGCCGACAGCGAATCACAGGCTGAGTAGGGCAGGTTACAGTTACATTACAAATAACCTTTTCACTGTTCAGGCATTCAGACGACACTTCTAGACAGCTTCTAGTGAGGGTTGAGCGATGTCTACCAAATTGGCATCGGAAGATGTCCACAGTGAAACCTCGGGATGGACAATAGAGGGAAAGTCACATGACAATAAACATTTCCTTAGTCATTAAAATAATACAAAGTATGACTAGTTAGAAATTAATGACTAAACAACTAGACCTACAGTACTTATAATCTATGCACTTCCTCCCCTACAGTATTTCCTTACTTTTCCTCTGTAAAGCCTATGAGTAGGCTTGGCTTAGTCATAGTGAACTGTAATGGTGTCGGTAAAAAAGTATCACTTTTTATCTGGCAGTAGCCTACTTTAGAGCCCATCTAATGGAAGTCACTTCTGAAGTAGTGTGCAACATTTGTGTTCATGTAATTCCCACAAAAGATGGACAGAAGACGAGGGTGTGGATGCATCCACGGAAATGCCGTAACACGTAACCGGCCCTAGGAAAACAGTTATGGAACAACCATCAAGGTACAGCAAAGTGAGTGAGCATGAGGAGTAAATTATTCTGTCGTTTAGTTTTGCTGTTAGCATTACATTAGCACAGCACAATACATGAATGCATTGCCAGATGCAGACTAGGAGAGATGTGTGATGGGTGTAGTCCTACATTACGCAGATTGACAGCCAGGGCATGAACATATCTGCATCCTCCAATATTGTGTCTGCACCCATGTGTGTTTTAGAGAGAGGAGGAGAAGGTGACCCTGATTATCCTGAATTCGGTGAGCCTTTAACAGTAAGCTTATTACAGTGTTTCAGTAGACAGTGATGTCTGTCCCTAAGATGTTATACTACACAGGTAGATCAACAGGGAGAAAAGACATTAGTACTCTTGGTAGCATGTTCATCTTACATGGAGGAGAGGTGAGCGTATGTGATCATCATAACCAAGCAACTGTGTTTTAGCCCAACCTACCGAGTCCTCTGCACCGGTGTCTGCCACCAGGGGGGCAGTGAGCAGGCTGGCCATGCCCGTGGGCATCCCAGAGTCATTCTGCAGGAGGGAAGACATCAAGTCAGGTAACACGTGTCTGCAGTTTAACCTAACAGCACAACATGCATGCACACCAGACCAGCAGTGCATCTATCAGGCAGGAATAGCACATACAGACTCCCTCCCTACTGTTTCCTAGAGAGCTCCAGGGGTCTCACCTCTATATCGTCATCCAGCACATCCAGGAAGCCGTCGTCATCGTCGGTGGGGGAGCAGGTGAGGGAGGAGCGCCTCAGCAACAGAGGGCTACTGTCATCTGGGAACTCCAGCCTCTGGGACAGAGGAGGTGAGAGCTGGGAGGGGACAAGCAGGCTGCTGTCAACCATCTAGTCAGTGGATCAGACCAGCAGGATAATGCAACTAGTAGCTAGAAAGCATTGTGGCAGTAGTTCCCACACACACCCACCATGAGAGCAGGAGCAGAGTTGGGCCGGACAGCAAAGGCTTCCTTGGCCTCCCGACTGTTGAAGGAGGGCATGCGGCACCGCGACACTGGCTTGGTGGGTATCTTGAATTCAAAGCCCTCCTGCAGCCAGGAATCAGAGCAGAGGTGAACATTTGAACCACAGCCACTGGGCGGCTGATGATAACATCACCAACACCCACAGGGGAGATGAAGACCATAGAGTCAGAGCTACTGACTGACCTCAGGAACGTTTTCCTTGTTAGAGTGTTGAGAGGTGGGGCCCATGGAGGGAGGACGGCTGAATATTCCATAGCGCTCAGTTTCCTGTCCTTTGAGTGACGGGCTGTGACTCAGGAGCTGGATCTGAGAGAGTGACGGATGCAGAGAAGAGGTTTCAAATAAACACGCAATTATTATTTTGGAATGATGAAATTGGCCAAACATGTCATCATCCTGTGAATTTTAGTATTTATAGGAGGGGGGTGGGTGGGGGGGTGTTGGGGGAGGATGAGTTTGTGGAAGTGAACATTAATGAAACAAGTTAATTAATTTAAGCCACAGAGAATAATAAACTTGCTGCGTAAAATACATTTTAAAATGTCAAATTCTGTGTGAAATAAACTTACAGGTAGTGAGAAATTTCTTCTAATCGGCATCTTGCTGCAATTAAGGAAGGAGAGCTTTAGGTGAGTACAAAGAAGTGTAAAATATTCTGCCTGGAGAGGGGGTGAGGTCCTGCACAACATGCTTTTCTCTGTGTAGGAAATACATGCATTGTAGAAATTCACTGACTCACCCATTGACAACTCTGCTTGACTGCTGAATGGCTTTTTCAAATCTACAGGAGGGGGGGGGGGGGGGGGCATTAAAAATAAACA
>JAODTR010056575.1:0-13497 GCA_025399935.1 Amblyopsis rosae
TTTATCTCTATATATATATATATATATATATATATATATATATATATATATATATATAAGCAAACAAACAACACGGACCACAGTGAAGTCTGTAGACTGCCATAGCAGAGCCATGCATCATTGAAATGGAAATTCATAGCTTATAGTATATTCCGGACTAAGTTGCACCAGAGGATGTTCTTGCTATTGATTAGGAAAGGGGAGGGCAAACACTATAAATTTCAGCTGTACTTATACTCTTTATAAGTAAAACAAACCCGCTACCCATGATTATTACAAGCGGGATCGCTTAACAATCTGGAACGTCACATTTCAAGACAGGCAGAGTGGACTTCTGGCTAGGTGCATCCGTGCTAGCTTGTCCTCGTTAGCTGGCTCTCACTCAAACGCGAATGGTAAATCTGACTCACCTCCGGACTGTTTACGAGTTGAAGGACGATAACAGCATGGAGGGGAAAAAAAGATCCATGGACTCAGTAAGCGATATAAGAGAAGGTATGGATCGAAACAATCTCAAAATGGCTTGCCTTACATGTAACCCAAAATATAAGTTTCATAATCGTTATTGTTTTAATAATTCATAACTGTGGGGCACCACCTAGCTGTTTTAATCAGTATTTGGATCGAATACTGGTGAGCCGCAGTTTGGAACGGCTTAAAATTACAATACTAATAGTTTATTAATTTCTTAATTTCAATCTCAACAGAAGGGTTAACTACACCGGCTAGTGACTCTGTATCTAGTGACTCTGTATCTTTTATACAATCACACTGACACAAGGGTTTACAATAAAACAATCAAGACTTTATTAAAAAATATAAGACATTTTTTATTATCAAAACGTTACACACACAATAGCAAAAATAACAGCACACCAACCACAGCCTACATCAACCCAAACACAACGAGCTATAGCAGGATAACTTGCACTGCAGCTTATAAATCACCAAAGAAATACAGATAGTTGCCCGTGGAACCAGGCAACGTAGTTTTGAACAACAGACACGTCTGACTATTGAGTTAACTATGGTATTATGAGTGAACGCGGGAGCTATAACACAGCTAGTCTAAATAGGGTCATTAAGAGAAGTGGAGATGAGAGTATAGAGAAACTTTTGGAAGGATTTGTGACTTCAATAATTTACCAGCATAAACAAACCAGAAATTTAGTTTTACCTTTCTTTGGAGACTATAAGCGGGGGCGCAGGAGACGGCTATTGGAGACATTTTGGACAGGGGAGGCGAAGTGCTGGACATGTTCACTCCCTGGCCGGAGCTGATGGCTGGGTTCCTCAGGTCAGTTGGAAGAGCGGCTTTCGCCCCTCAAGGCCGACTGTGGGAGCCTTCAATTCTAGGCACACAAATGGTAATCACAGCGTTACACAGGGGTTGCCTTTCAGCTTTGGGCCACACGCCGTTTCTGCCGAGTTGGTCCGTGCTATTTCAATAGTTCAAGTGTCCATCAAAAGGGGAGCTTATCAGATCAATAGACTACTCCCACCTGGGGAATAAGTAAAACAAATCACAAAGTCCTCCTGGCTATAAGCATAATGACTGGATAATACCTTCGATACTATATAATAATATAACCGTATAAAACACACTAGAGAAAACTAGAGAAAGTAAAACTTGTTAAACTTGATAAATAATAGACAAAACAAGATTACCAGATTATAGCAAAGTCTAGTATCTAAAACTTTAGGAATCCTAAACAAATAGAAAATGTACATGTATAGGTAAAAATATGTATAGGGGTGTTTAGGGGCGTGCCTTTACTCTGATTTAGAAATCTTTGATTTTATAATGTAAGTTCTAAGGCTGTTGTCAAATGAACATATAAATAAAGGAAAAATAACATAATTCCTTCAAAAATCTACCTGAAAATGAATAAACACAAGTGAAAGCAGATAAATCAAATGGTAAACGACAAACCAGAGAGACCATACTTTGCATGCATTTGAGATGCAGTATCAGCATGATTATGGGTTAAATGTTATAACTAGTGTTTGCCTATTCTTTTTATTGTGGCAATGGATTATGCCAACTAATTATTTTACATGTGGATATCTATTTGTGCTTTTGTCTAAGGAGAATTTAGTTCTACTTAAGTAAAAACATTTAAAATATTAAATGTCTTCATGCATGGGGTCTGAGATAACACACAGGCGAGGTTTTTGCCTCTGGGTGTGAGAGGGAACATTTGGTGTCCGTCTTAAAACACAGTTAATAAAATAAACCATCCTACTTGCCATTATTTAACATTTCATGTCCATTACTTGATTGGTTAATACATTCTGAATATTTCAACACTAAACAAGGCATTTTTCTAAACTTACAACAGAGCTTTTCTTAAGCTTCTACTGAGAGAGAGCAAAAGATACATTTTAACTTCATGTGTATGACATTTCTATACCAATCTTAAGTAATACAACATAGTTGGTTTGAGGAACATAGTTTGTTAGTACACAGAAAGATATATACTTCTACACAAGGGAGCAGTTTAGCAAAGAGGTTGTGAGTTAATTCCTGCCTTCAAGGAGGTGGGGTCTATCATCCAAGCGTGATATCTCCAGGCCTTTTGTTGTTTGATCGGTTGGGGGAGGGAAACTTAACCTTTTCTAGTTTTAGTGTCATTGCATGGCATTGGAAAGCCCATTGACAACCTGTGGAGGCTTCGGAGTCTGTAGAGCATCTTTGCTCTGGTGACCAGGGTCGGACTGGGACTGAAAAGCAGCCCGGGACTTGGAAGCCGAGCGGCCCGAGGACCATCGAGAGTAGACCTGGTTGGCAAATACAAATGGCCTACAAACCATCAACTATAATAAACTATGATGCAATAGTTTATGCCCTTTCAATTGGTCTTTTATTTGTTTTAAAATATACATTTCAGCACCAATAAACTGCCAATATTAACAACCTAATCCTATTAGCTAGGCTATTAACCTACAAACTCTAGCCAACAGGTTAAACTTTACAAAAATGAAAACAATAGCTGACATCTCCTGTAGGCTATAGCCCGTAGCCTACTGCGTCTCCGGGCTGCTGACTGTCACTTGGCTTGGGGTGCAACATGGGCCGGTGTGTTCTGTCTTTTACATTTGACAGCAAGAGTGCTCGTCTTCTCATTTTTTCCACACGTATTTCGCCTGCCTTGCACTCCATTTATTTGGACATGAAATAATATGAATGTACAGAATGTAGAGTAAAACATTAGAATTGTAAATGGACTGCATTTATATAGCGCTTTTATCCAAAGTGCTTTACAGTATTTTGCCTCACATTCACACACACATTCATACACCGATGGTGATGGCTGCCATGTAAGGTGCAATCAACCACTGGGAGCAGTTAGTGGGTAGGGGGTCAGGCATCTTGCTCAAGGATGCTTACGGGGATGCTAACAAGGATGCAACACCCAGACCACTAGACCATCCTGCCCCCAGGAACTGTAAACATAAGAACTATTTGACCACTATGTGGCCTGAAATGGACTGGCTGTTCGAGAATTCTCCTACTCCTACTTGACAAGCAAGGTATTTTGATTGACATGCAGGACGACCAACTACGTAACTCAATGACCAAGTAAGACGTTAACGTTAAGCTTACAATGAGTTACAATGAGGAATTCAAACTCTGGCTGTTTACAGGTCTTGAAAATCTGTAAAATGTACTAGACTACGGTTACCGCTTAAAATAACTCAAACATTTGAAATTATGAAATAAAGCTATGCGCTATCATCACATCGGAATTTATGGATACATACTTGTGAGTGACAACGCTGACAGCCAATGGAAATCGATTCGGAAAGTCCAAGAGTCCTGTGTTGAGCTTAAAAGGTTTTTTTATTTTTATATATATATAATGGAAGAGACTGAGACTACTTCAGGGTATACGCAAGTCGCAGGACCAGCGAGACAACTTTTTTTTTTAAAGGGCAACTTACAGTCTGGAAAACATGGAAAATGTATTCATGCATGCATCTCCTGCAAACTAATCAGCTATGTCCAGGCATCGTTCTGTGTTATTTATGGCTGCCCCAATTATAGAGCCGGCGGACTCCACATTTCATATATATGCAAATGAGGTGTGTTTGTGGGCGTGCCCATGCCCGCTGCCCATGAAGGGGTTACTGAAGGTTGTTACTTGGTGGCGCGTGCCCAGTGGTTGGTTAATTTTGGCATACGTTGCTTAATTGAACGAGTGCTGAGGCATCCACATAGTGGCCAGCTGCATGGAGATGAGAGCCGCCATGAATGGCTAGACAGAGGAGCGGATGATCGGGTTCCAGGAAGGAGAGAGGTTGATTAAGGAAGCTGCACCTGGCACAGTGTGCTGCAACGCTGCCCCCCATGGTGGCAGGAGCCTCCCGGAATGACAACCACTCTTAATGACTCCAGCTGCATTTCAATGGTCTTTCAGCACTAGTAGCAGAACACTTAACTGTCTTTTTCCTCATTAGTGTGTGCATTATTAGCACATGTTTGGTCATTAGTAAAACAAAATAGACCCAGACCTCTGGAATCACCCTCTGTTATTCAGTAAGTTAATTTTTTCCACTTGGCTCAGCTTGCTATTTAACTGTGATTATAAATCAAGATTAACCAATATGCTCAGCTGGAGTTATTCAATATGATATTGATGTTATTATATTGTCACAATGTCATTATCGACTGGATGACATAATGTGGTGCTCAAAGTATTCCTTTCTAAATTTGATATGGCCAGTTTCAGTTGACTGACCCCAGACTTCCTACTTCATTAACATTACATGTACAGTAAATAGTGATGTTGATGCCAAATGTATGCTCAGGTGTAGTTGCAGGAGCCAGATTCTTGGTTTACAGTTACACAGTCCGGTGTCAGGTCATGTTGTTCTCAAAAGAAAATTCTCCGTCTTAGATGGGTGGTTTTGGCATTTAGACCTTGTTTTGCTTGCCTTTATTATATTGTAATTTTGTGTTTTTGCAAAATAATAAACATATTTGTTAATAAATCTAAATACTTTTATTTAAATCTCACCTGAACGTTACTTTTTTTCCTCAAGTCATAAAATAATCTATAAAATCCAGCTAACTACAGTCAAGGGTAATACAATGGAACATCAAAAGGATATCAAGGTGAATGTACCTGTGACCCTGTCCATCCGGCACAGTCAAATAGTTTGCATAATGTAACCTTTACAGTGTATTGTTCGGCCATATAAGGTTTCTGTAGTAAAGCCTCCATGTCTGACAGAAAGAGGCCAGTGGAAATGGAGGAGGAGGGGCTGGGCTATCATTAGGGCTGTGTGTGTTTCCTTCAATATATAAACAACTTCTTTTCTTCCCATCCCTTTTCCATCACTGTGAAATCATTGCTGTCTGATAAAGCACCCATTACACACACACACAGACATCTCAGGTGGTAATGGTTAAAGGTACTACTGCTACACTGGGAGCCGTTTCATCCCAACATTCTTTTCTTTCATCTTTGTAAATGTTTGTGTTATTTTCATTGTCAAGAGAGGAAGGAATATGTCACTTTCTCTTCTCGCTCTGTCATTTTCGTGCCATGATTACCATGCTCATGTATGATTTGATAACACCAAACGACCCACCTGACATCCACTGCCAAAAAACAAGCGTGAGAGGGATAGACGTAATGCCGCACGCATAACTGTCATCTAGATAGAGGGAACAGACAGTGAAGGATATGTTCCCTCATGAGAGAGAGAGAGAGATTGTGTATATTCTGAAAGGTTGCGTATAGCCTAGGTAAGAGGAGATGATGGCACTGCCAGGGCTGTTTAGTCGTTATTCCCTGGCCACATGGCACACACACAGCTTGGGCCTTGACAGGTTTAATCTCTTCCTGCCAATGAGTATTATATTATGTTTACAGGGTATTGGTCAGTAGCGGATAAACACCTCACACTGCTTTTTAAGGTTCAAAATAAAATCTCTGCCTATTCAGCTTTAAAGGTCGGCCTACTGTATAGTCAGCTATTGCAAGCTAATAGTCTCACAGAGCCAGTCTTTCATATAAAGTCAGACTTATAAATTACAAGAAAACTAAACAGGACTGTAAATCTGTAAAATTAGTAGGCTATGGTTACTGATTAATCTGTATTTTAAATGTATCTGTTTTAATTATTTACTAATTAAAGCACTTTGCTATTGTTGCACCGGAAATGACGGAGACATGCTTGTGAGTGACAATGTAAACAGCCAATGTATATCGACAGTATTATTTGCCGAAAGTCCGAGGGCCCTATTTTAACGCGAATTGAATTTAGTGCGTGTCTAAATCCAGATTTGCTATTTTAACGGCAGATAGATGGTCAGTGCGCCCACTCCCTTTATCATCTCCCATTCCCTTTTAAAAAAGTTAATTTTTGCTTCACAATGCATTTCTGTGTGAGGTGCTGCAGCGGAGGACCGTGGACCAATTACTTTTTGATTTGAGCTCGAAGTTGGCCAGAATGATTAACTCTGCCTTTAATTAATTGTATGCGGCACTTTCTGATAATAGCTGTGTATTAATTTATTGTTATTGCTTAATGTTTGTTTTTTGTACTCGTTCAAAGCTTTCAACTCCCTACTAACTGACATGTCTTAGTGCCGCTCAAGTATAGGCTTTCAATCAGATAAGATTAATCAGGAAATCAGGCAGACCAATTAATCATGCAGGAAATGATTGATAAGGGGGTTAAAATCTCATCAGGAGACGAGTATTTGTCTCACAGTACACGTCATTTCATGCGTCCTTGTGTTCATGGCGCGGGTTTTCACGGATTTATTTAATGCAAGAGGGTATGGATTGCTTTGTGATACATAGACATAATTGATTATGACATCTCACAAGCTGGGTATTTGTTAGTCTGATTAGCATTGTCTGGAAATGTGTGTTGTGTGAAAAGCTGTGTTAGGTTGTGTGCTTCTGTTTTTGTGTATACATGCATGCGTGCATGTAGCATCCTACCCCGAAAAAATTTGAATATTCATCCAGTTGAAATATCAGCGTGTGCCAGAAAACACTGGCTCCAGATCTCAGGAATACAAATTGCATATGGTGCGTGTGGGTGCAAAGCAAGATTATAAGCATTGAATTCTTGGAGTGTGTGTCTGGCGTAACTGACATTTACTTAGCTGTTCTTCCCCTTGGGCTCTCTGTGCCCCACATTTAAAACTGGTAGAGGTTCTCTCACTCATAGATTTAAAATATTTTTACGGTCGACATGGGCTTAAGCCTGTCTCTTCACAATAGTTCTATGCATGGCGGAGTTAGTACATTTTGATTAATAGCACGTTGTAGTGGGGTTATATTGTGAAGTCTACTGATAGCTGGTGGGAACAGGTTAAATGAGGTCAGGGAGAATAGAACCAATCGAACCAGTCTTGAATGGATAGCTGTGGGCCAGAATCATGGAGAAAGAATTTAAAGACACATATTAATGTTATAACATGTTGGTAAAACATTTAATTGTGAACAGTGTTTTAAGCCTCCTCAAAAACAAAGAAGTTGCATTGCTTTTCACTTTATCGGTTGCCAGTGAGATACTGTATACTGAAAAAAAGTATTTGGTAACCTCCAAAGGTTTGTGAAAACATTAGATTGACGGAACAGAATGTTAATCCAGACATGTCTTTGCTAACACATTTTGTGTCACTTTAATGGTGGTTTTGAATACTTACTTATCCAAACTGGGTATGTACATGGCAGATATAGTTTTTCTCATGCAGCCATAAGGTTAATAGAGTAAATGCCGATAGTCTACACCCGAGCCCATCACGGAGACCTTGCACAGAGATCTGTGTCTATAAATAGATGATATGTAGGCGTATGGGTCTGAAGGACAAGAGTTCTGATATCAAAGGAAATGCTACAGAGACTTTCTTGCTTTCTTTCTTGCTTCCTTGCTTACCTAACATGAGCCCTCATATTAAGGGCTCATATTGTGTGTGAACTGAATTCTTTCAGGAACTTTTGCTAGGTTCTGGATCTGTCCTCAGCACAAGGACATCTGTGAAATGATAGAGATCAGAGAAGTGCTTAGCCAAACCCTGTGGGCAACAAAGAGAAGCAGTCATCATTTTATCCTTACATCTGTTTGTCTAGAAAGATGGCAATTCTGCAATAATTCATTCTGCTCTCTGCTATACTTCTATATGATAAGCATGAAGCAGCATGTGATATCGTCTCACGCCTGTCGGAAGTTGTACAGATCGATCCTGCTTGTGAATGTGAAGCTGTGTCAATACAATTTGTCACCATAGAAAGCAATTAAATGCTTTCAGCGAACCATCCTACCATAATGTTTTTATGTTAGATCTGTTTTGTACCTCCCATAATGTGTTATTCCGTCTAAAAGATTGGTTTCAACTGTGTGATTATAGACAATTGATACCTGTTGGATCATATGTAATGGGTATTTACTTAAACTCATCATATGCTTCGTTGCAGACTATAGTGAAGGGATAGGGTGGTGCTGTCAGCTGTGTCCACATTGTTAGTAATAATGGGCTACAGCCAGGGGATGAAGGACTCTAATAAGGCCTTGTTAGGACTGTTTCCACAACACGTCAAACATGCTACACACTGACTGGTGTTTATCCTGCTGTTTCAATGTGTGTAACTATTGTGTGAGGTGCAGAAACACTTCAAGGAATTAGCCCTGATTCACAAAATAGAGCTGAGGACGCCATAAATGAATGACCATATTAGTCAGTGTACACCAGGGAGCCTCTCTCTCTCTCTCTCTCGCTCTCGCGCTCTCTCGCTCTCTCTCGCTCTCTCTCGCTCTCTCTGTGTTCCTATTTGTATACTCTAGAATGGTTTTCATCGCCCTCCAGTCTTTCTTCCCCATCCATTCTCTCCTCATCCTCCCATCCATATACTGTTCATGGCCCATGTTGCTTTGCATCCCTCACATTTGATCTTACTGGGTGGCGTTCGAGATGCAGGCAGAGGTATGGATCACCCAAGGCCACAGTAATATCCTACCTCTGTACGCATGTCTTTCTTTGTACACATGCAGGTACTTCTTGCACTGAGGATACAAACGCACACTACCGCCATACCGGTATTTAGTGCCCGAAACCCACGCAGATCATTACTCCAGAAATTATAGGGCTGCTGCTGTACTTAACGACTGGCATTACATTTGAAGGGTGCCACATTTATGCTTTGGGTGTGTGTGTGTGTGTGCATGTGTGTGTGTGTGCATGTGTGTGCAGCTGAGTTAGAGGGACATTGAGAGATGGGGCTGTAAATCTTATTTACCACCTTGCTGCAGATGTGTGCCTATCAGCAGCTACACACCTTTAACCATGCTCTTGCCTGGGGTCCTTTTTCTTTTTATATTACCGCAATAGTAAAGTATTAGAACATATCCTGCAGCGATGTACCTGTACTGCTAGATAAACGGAGAGGGGCCAAGCTCTTGTACACATACGCTGGTAACCCCTGCAGCCAGCTAAATGGCTCTGCAGTCAAATTAATTAATGCTCTGCCATAAAAAAGCCTTGGGATAGTGCTGAGCTTCATTTTTTTTTACTTTAGAAACGAACTGTTGGAGTACCGCTGCCAGGCCGTATAGACACTAAGTTGATACTATTTCTTGCAAGGAACACAAGATGTGATCCTTTTTCCCTTTCTCTAAAGTGTGTGTGCGAGACAGATACGATTGTAATTTAGTTTGGCATGAGCACCTGCTTACTGTCTGCATGTGAATAGGTTTGGTAATGGTTCCCTTCACTTTATGAGTTAGCAGGGGTAGTGTTTGTAGCCTGTCTGCAGCCTGCCTCTTGGGGAACTGATGTGAAGATGCAGATGGTCACCTTTGCCATAAAACCCTCTTTATTAGCATTTGAGTGAGCCAACAGGCTGTGTGGCCGGGCAGAAGTGAGGAGACGTCCAGCATCTGGCGGGCGAGTGAGTAAGGGGACAGATGTTCAGCCATTTGTGGACTCTGGCTGCTGTAACCATGCATGGCAGGGAACCATGGTTACCTGCGACAGATGTTTCACTCCAAATGCAATGAACCTGTTAAGTACGCATCCAACAGCCAATAATAATACGATAATAATAAGATTGACAATCAGGGGAAAGATGATGTTAAAAAAGGAACAATGACGTATTGTCTCAGCCCTATATATAACCACAGGCAGTATATCACATGAAGCACTCTATCTTTAGAAGGAAGGCAGCGATGCATGTCTCTCTCTTCTGCTAATGGAGTCTTATTGGACTTTCCAGTCCTAATTATTTTCTCCGGTTCCGCATAGCTCCCTCCACATATGCATCTTTATTTCATCTTTAATAGTATGCCTTGCGAGAAACTGCATTGTATTTGAATATGAACGATGCTTTGAAGTGTTTTATATTTAACTATTAATGTTTTCCTGTGTGTACCTGCTATTTGATATGATGATATTTGTTTGCATCAGCCGCCCTCCAAATACCGTTTGTGTATCTGCCTGTTTGTTGTGGACGACTGAGACTTAATGGCTGGGAGAGTAAAATATGTTTCGGATGCCTGTATTGGAATCTGGGCGGCATATTCAAAAGCTACACAAACAAAAAGCTTAGCTTTTCCCTTTTGTAAAGGGCTTTGTGTGCTTACATGTGCTTTAAGGTGTATATGTCCTGTGAGATACACACCCCCTGCTGGATGTCCTCATTCACTTCCAGCCAAGGACATGGAAAAGACTGTCTATTTTTGATGCAATGACGGGACTCTTCCACAGCGCGCGTGCACACACACACTCACACACAACCAACGTGCACTTGACAAACCCTTGACACATACTGTAACCCAGGTGCAAGTAAATGAAATTAGTGTTGTGTGTTAGTGCTTTCAATGGTTAGATAGAACTCTGCAATGTCACCTTAAGCAGAGACAACAACGGACATTGGAGACACACTATTAGCCAATTAATGGCATAGATTGTGTTTGGCAACTGTCTGTTTTTGAGAAGGTAGATTGACTGGGTGATATTTTGTATGCTTGGAATGAAGGTGTGTCCCAAACTGGACTGGCCTTTATCAAATGTCTGTGACAGGTGAGTCACAACCTTACTGGGAGATACAATCATAGATAGAAAGCACTGTTTTCTCAGCTCACTCTTAAAAAAACCGAATACTTGTACAGTATTGTATATTTTAAATTGTGTTAATTTGTATTTGCTTCAGGCCATATCCATTACCATATAAAACACAAATGATACTATAAAATTAAGCAGATATAGCTTTGCCATGAATTTTACATTAGACTAGAGGTTAAACTAGAGCAGATCTATATATTTACTTTCTGTGCAGATGCTGGAGCGAAGAAGAAGTTCAGCGAGACACTAGTTTGCTCTTTCAGAAACAAGTGCTGTATATTTTTAAAATAACATCCACCATAATAGAGTGGAAAAACCTCAGACTAAAAGTTTAGGACATTTGCCATCAGAGTAATGGGCCAACTCCGCAAGATATTCACTTAGTGTAGAAGAGACAGTGCCTTCTTGCTAGTATGTGGCCAGCAGTTTATACAACAGCAGGGTGGAATGATGGATTTTGTAACTGCTTTCAATAGCCTCTGTTGTAGAGCAGGGTGGTTGAAAAATGGTACTGTACTTCTCACAAAATTCAACAGTTTTTTAGGGGCCTCATTTTTTAAAATAAATATATATACGTACGTGCAGTGCAGTGTGTGTTTTGCTTTGAAACAGTCAATCGCAATCTACAAATCTGTCTTTAAAGAAGGTAATCTTTATAATCTTTCAAAAAGAACTGCAAAATGAAGTAATGTCTTGGTATAAAATAGTATAGCACAGTTAAACTAAATGCAATGGAACGCTCTGCCTTGAAACAGTCTGCATCAGAGGTGTTCCCTGGAAGCTTGAACTTTTCTAAAACACTGTAATCCACGGGCCTACTGCTATCATGTAACAAGGATACCATTAAGGATTTCCACTCATGCGCCCTAGGAGTTTTTGAATTGTAAATATGGTGTCAGAAAGCATTTTAAATATTGTTTTGGTACCTGTATTGAAATGAAAGTAAAGTATGATTTAATGTATTCTTATTTCTGACAGAAACACAACAAAGTAACTGTATACAACACACACCAATATCTCTCTCTTTTAATGATGTGCTTGAGCGACGCTAATGAACAGTGTATGCACTGCTCATCTCCCCCTCTCATGTATTCCCTTTCTCTCCATCAACCTCCATGATCTCTGTCAGTGAAATCACGGGGAGAGAGATTCCAGTTCTTCTGGATCTCTGAAGGGACATTTGAATGACTGCTTGCTTTTAAGCAGCCTGACTGTGAGTGGTTGGGACTGTTGAACAGGTCTGTCTGTTTCTAGACAAAGTGTAATATGATTTGAGCTAGGAGATTTTGGGCTAGAGGGCTGAAAATGGCGGGTGGAGAATGTTGTAGGTGGTCCAGTTGAAATTGGAAGATGTGCGTGTCAGCAGCACAATTGTGACATTCTTCACCATGAGTGATGGCACTGTGAGGAAATTCCACTGCATATGGAGTCAAGAAATGTTCTGTGCACCAAGAAACATTGTTTGCTATTTCACTTCCACTGGTCCCTGAATATATGTAAAGAAACATATCTATCTGGTCTGAAAAATCATCCTTAATTTAAAAATAAGACTATTATTGAGAAAGAAATCAGTCAAGTTAGCGCATGGCATTGGAATCACAAAGAAAATTTTTTGCAGCATGTCATTGACCATCACTTTTCTACAGAGCCTGTTAATGTGACTGCAGTGTGCCCTATCGACGGCTTCAACATACCTAGCTGCAGTCTAAACTCTTGTGTTTTGGGAAAGGGAGGGAACAGGTTTGATATTGCTTCAGCAAGGTATTGCCTCAAGGCCAATAACTGTCCTTTATTAGCTTCTGTCTGCTGGAGAGATGGTCTGCCTCTGTCCCATTTTGACATATCTGTCATCCTTCACATTCCCTACTGTGTTCTTCTCTCTGTCAACATGCACATACGAACGCACATACCTGTTTTAGTATGTCTGTCAAACAGTGATCACTTCTCCCTAGTTTTAGGTTCCACTCATCTTTATTATGTGCCCTGTTGCACAATTTGCCTTCTTGTTGTGTTGTCCCTCTGTCCTTACCCCATTCAGTCTTTTTTTTGCTATCCCTTAATCCCATAATACCTTGGCCAATTCCATGGAGTTGGTGGGAGATTCAAGTTAAGAGAGAATCGTCTATTTCTAGTGTACACTGAAGCGCACGATCAGTGAGGATCAAGAGCCACGCCGGGCCTCAGTCACACATTATGAACAAAAAGGTCATATTTGGATTCTCTCCTGTGACCTCATCACTGCAAAGTGCTTCTGTCCAGCTACCTTCATTGGATCACATCCCAGTCTAATTCCACTGGCTCTGGGTTGTTGGATTTAAGAACCCACTGACTTTTAACTGTCAGCATCCCCCATTGCGGAGGTGGGAGGTGCTGGTTTGTCCTATGTTGGGGGGGGGGGGGGGGGGGGGGGG
>JAODTR010056586.1:0-17416 GCA_025399935.1 Amblyopsis rosae
AACATGAGTGGTGGTATTACTTTATTTTTTATATATTATATTGTTTTTACTCATTTTGAATTGTTTTTAATGACGTACTGTGAAGCACTTTGTGTTACATGAATTTGTATGAAAAGTGCTATATAAATAAAGATTGATTGATTGATTGACATACAGTATTTCCCATAACTGTTAGCAGGACAATTCCTGAAATGGTCTTGCAGATTTTACACAAAATATTCATAATGTGAGGACAGGTCGGTATATTTAACATACAGAATTCTTCTTCTAGGTATCGCGAGGGTACAGTTAAGTGGCTTTGACAAAGCGCCCATGTAAACGAAGAAAGGCAAAGATGTGCAGTTGTTAGAAAACTGTCCTTGAAACATGCAACAGCGGCTTCAATCGAATGGCGACACGTGTCTCCAAGGCCCGACAATATTAATAATCTATCTGCCAATAACCGAGGGCTTTGCAGTCTTCTTCCATGCCCCTAGAATGTGTATTAATTAAGAGGCTGTCACACACTACACAGAAACAAAGAAACATTCGCCGCATAACTAGACAATATTTCCCAAGTAATTATCCTGTACACTTACATGATTACAGTTTTTTTTTTTTTTTTAATGGGGTCAAGTTAAAAAGCCCTGTGACGTCTCAATGGAAGGTGATACAGATGCAATTCACTGTACATTTGCCCATCAACATGAGTTGACTTACTGTAATGTGTGCCTTGGAATGAGAAAAGGTACTGTATGTGTTTGTAGAGTCCCATTTCTCCATTAGCAAAATGACCACTTTCTTTTTTTTTTCTCTATAGGTGAAAATAGAATATAACACTTTAACTGTGAATTCAGAAACATGTTCTAATAGGAGAAGGGAATGAGGGACATTGTGTCTGGCTGACCGTGTTTTTCGGAGTTCAGCTATATTAAGAACACAGTAATATGCTTCGGTGACAGGGACTTGGCAATAAATTGAGGCTACCGATCTCAGGGGTTTCTCTCTGTTTCAGATGATAATTGAAAATAATGTAAAAATAGTAGAGTGCTGCAGACCGGGGGTTAACTCTCAGAGGACGGGGTCAAGCCCCCAGCTTTTTACTTTAATTTCCAGATGATTAATTACACGCCCTAAGTTGTTCTGGAAGCATGTTTTACAAGTTCCTTGATATGTTCTCTGCACTGTTCGCTGAACCAATTTAATTAAGACGTGTGGGGCGTGAGAGGACATTCACTCTTGAGGGCACAGTAATTGAGATAAACGTATGGAATAACGCAAACAGACCTACTTCATATTGTAATTACAGCTTTTTCTTTTACCGCACTGCCTTTTTCTAAAAACAAGAGTTCACCCAGAGCTGTGTACAAAGAAGCAAGGTCAGGAAAACATGTGTGCAAAGGCTACAAAGCAGTGGGGAAAGTGTTCCGTGTCTGAATAGGAGCATGTTAGTGTACACAGTGTGTTTATGTGATGTCATACATACAGAGGTTAAAGACCTATTCTGTAAATCAAGGAATTGTGAGATTGTGCAGTACTGTATGTGTAAAGTAGCCTAGACATGGTGTGTTTTATTTTAATCAAACGGCACATTAAAGGAGCATAATATGGTAAAATAATTAGTCATGTACAGTGTGTGTGGAATATTTTGTATAATGAATCTCATTTTACTTAATTAACAATGCCATTATAATGGTTTTTTAAGACATTCTGTAAGAAATCCATGATAAGGGGCAAAGTAATCCTGTTTTCATGTCCTATCTGATCTGGGCAGCACAATTCAAATGGATAGGTCCAATAGAATGACTTTCATAATGGAGTTGATTACACAACAAGATGAGGCCATACCAATAATTCAATCGCCACATGCTATAAAACTGACAAACTGTATTTCTGCTCCTTAACGGCTTCATATCAAACATCTGGTTCTCTAGACTTTTGTTGTTGTATTTCACACTGCTTCTGCTATTTAATGGATGTTGCTGTAAACTATGTTTTTAAATTAATGCTACACGATAAATGTTTATCTTGCAACATCTATCACAGGACAATGCCTTATTGATGAGTGATTCAATTTAAATAGAAATCAAGGTTATGACTTTGAAACAGACGTTAAAAACAGATTAACAACATTTTAGCTATATAATTCATTCAAATAAGGCTTGATAAAATCAGAGACGTCTTTCAGAGCGTCTGAAGAGGCTGAAATATTTCTGTTATTCAGGTGCGGCAGCATTTAGCCAACACTCAAACACAGTGAGTGGGTACGCGCTGTAATTTCCCACTAGCGCGCCTCTTTACATATTAATAAGTGCACCATAATGCACGCCATCTAACAACACTTCCATATTTTAAAAAGCATTCAAGTTGTTGACACTTTTGAATAAAATTGCTGCTTTACATTTTCCCCTCCAGCAATCCTGCAAACTCGCTGACCCCTTGGCCTTGCACCAACGTCTGATACAGTGTTTATCTTAAATAAAAGTTGGAATCAGATTACTTTAGCCTGTGAGTTACCTTCTGCATTACAAATCAATATTACGTGTCATTTATTATATTATTTTGCTTATCCAGAAGTAATTGGTTATTTGTTAACTCATTTAGTTTTCTAAACTTTCACAAATTCCATAGCAAACAATGCTTATTTTCCAAGCACTGCCTCACATTTGATAGCCAGTTAAAACAATGATTATTTTGCAAGCTCCGCCTCACATTTGATAGCCAGTTAAAACATTGCTTATTGTCCAAGTTCCGCCTCACATTTGATAGCCAGTTAAAACAATGCTTATTTTCCAAGCTCCGCCTTACATTTGATAGCCAGTTAAAACAAAGCTTATATTCCAAGCTCCACCTCTGCATTTTGGCAGTTATCAGAACCACCCAATCAGCGACCAGGGGTATGTAGCGTCACAAACTGGATCAAGGCCGTAGTTAAATGCAATGAAGTGCCTCTGAAAAATCATCCCATTCTGGATTATGTTATGATTGGCTGAAAGCAATATGCAAGCAGCCATCTGCTTGCACATGTTTGAAAGTTAATTTAAATCATTGCGGTCCACTCACTTGCTAATAATTTATTTATTTGTTTATCGACTGACTGCCTTTATGACAAACGTCTCTCAATTGAATCAGTGAAGGTATTCCAAATGCAGCGTGGAAAATACAGTATTGTGGAGCTTGCATGGTCTTACCAGGCTACACATTTAATGATATATCTGCTAATTATATTCTAATAACAATCCGCCTACAGTATATGCTGCACATTGGTAGAGGTAGAGGAATGTAGAACCACACACCGATCTCTGCGATATCCAAAATGGATATTGTCTTGGCTTGGTAGAGCAGGATGAGGAGGAGGGGAAAAATAAATTTCAAAGGAATAAGAAAACTTTTAAGTCCCTCCGTTGCTCTACTGCAAGCGAGATCAGTCCAACTTTGAAGCTGGAAAAGAGAGACATTCCAAAATCAACAGTCCTTGTAATCTACACGCTGAGCCCAGAAAGAGCTATGCTTGCGTGAGCCAGGACCGACGAGAATATGCGAGGAGATTTCACATTTGTCATATCACACACACACACACACGCACACACGCTCACACGCACAAACACACACAGTGTTACACACTCATAATATACAAACGGAACAGACATAAACTGAACGTAGCCTGAAACACACAATGATGCAGACACATGCAGTATTAACAGCAGGCACGCACACAAACACCTCTCCCTTCGCCCCAAGACAAATGCAGACAGTGACACTTGCCTGTAGCCATTCATGCCAGCGGTAGGCAGGCGATGGTCGGATGATGGCACCCCGCGGTGACCTCACGACAGATACTGGCAGCTTTGATATCGTATACTTTGTATTGTCTACAGACTGTGATTTACTGTGTGCTAGAAAATAGGGTTGGCATGTTTACACACATTTGTTAATGTGTGTGAACTGCATGCTTGCTCATGCTACAGTAACTGCAAAATAAATGGCGGCAGGTAAAACAGTGTCTAGCCGCTGTTATGAAGAACACACACACACAGTTTCCCGTGTTTCCCAACACATGCGCATACTTACATACCACAAAACGTACATAAACATTCACATGCACAGATCACAGTGTGAGGTTTGTTGCCTAGATATCGCAATGCCATGACAACCAGACGGCCTCTGGCATGACTGAGAGGGATCAAAGCTTAGCTTCATTCCCAGTCAAGACCACTTCAAATTCTTAAGCTAATGAACACTCACGACCCGCTAATGAAGTTGTCTGCGGATAATGAAGTTGACGCCGTTTCCACATTTCTGCTAATAACGCCGCTGAGATCATGGCAGTCATCCGTTTGAGTCAACAAGAGTTCAAATGTTCTATTCCGAGTCCAAGCGGCACATCCTTGGACTACTGAACCCCTTTCCAGCTCGCCTTTTGCAAGTAATTCTAAGGCTAAGTGTCAACCACATCCTGTGACAGATTTCGGTACTGGTTCACTTTGTCATTGCAGTCTGCTGGTGGCAATCTCCCCACTCCACTCCAACAGACTCTGCAGCAGTGCGTTAGAGCTGCCAACCAGCCTGCCACCCCCCAGCAGTCCACTTGGCCATACTGTATTGTTGATGTTCAATAAAATAAAAAGAATAGAAAAAAAGAGCAGAAATTTCCCATTAGCCAAAGATGCATTGCTGTGCATTATGGTGAACACGGGGAATGGCATTGGAACATTCCTTGTATCGTCGCGCATTCACTTTACAGACTGTCTTCTGTCCCAATTTATAAGACAATAAATAGATAAATATGACATTTCTTCAGCTAGAGGGAGGAGAGAAAGGCTCCGGCTAATAACGCAACAACGACAGGAAGGTCTATAATAGCCGAGGCAAATTATCCCGATATTACAGCTGAGCAAAATGTATCAAACTTGCTGTATTTAACTTTGACAGGGAGCTGCAATGTCCTTTTTTGATATAAGACACAGTTACATTTTAGTCATTATCTGGCATAGACCTTGCCAATCTAGTCCTTTGTAATAAAAGGACGCTTGCTCAAACAAAAGGCGGTGCGTTCTTTCCGCTACTTGGCATAGCAAAGAGAGACAAGTCACAAATCAGTTCTGGCTGAGAGACAATTTTGCTGCAGCAGTAACTCTCCCTCACACACACACACGTGCGCGCACACGCATGCACATACACACGCACACACGCGTACTCACTCTCCTAACGCCGCAGGCCGAATATGGCGGCGTGGTTGCTAGGCAACACCTTGGGGCCGGCTCCCCAAGTATCTGACCTGATTAGTTAATTGCAAAAAGGGAGCAAATAACATATTTTCTCATCCAGGTTGTACAGTACCGCTACATCTCGTGCTGCCGCAAGGTGCCGATTCACGCATCCCTCCGAGCATTGACTCTTTTCATCTGGAGGGTCTGCAGGGCAGCCCATAATGCACTGCAGCATACACGCCGCACATAAATTGCAATTCCCTCTACAAACAAGCTTGTATGTTTTCCAGTGATATTGGTTCCTGTGTCAATCGCCGTCCCCCTGATGTATTGATTATCAATTTGTTGGCCACTGTAACACAGCGAGTGTGGGTAGGGGGATTGGGGGAGACTTTGACTTGTGCCAGAAAATGACCTTTGTCTCCGAAATCTCAACAAGCAGTCGTTGGTACCCCAATTAAGAGGAAATGTCACCCTGGTAATTGCATCTCACATCAGGGTGGCATATGGTGATACAGGTAGGTGGCATTAGAGGCCTGTGTCTGTCTGTCTGACTGTATGCATGTCTGTCTGACTGACTGTCTGACTGTATGCATGTCTGTCTGTCTGTCTGTATGCATGTCTGTCTGTCCATCTGTCTGTCTGTGACTGTATGCATGTCTGTCTGTCTGACTGACTGTATGTCTGTCTGTCTGACTGTCTGTCTGTCTGTCTGTATGCATGTCGGTCTGTCTGACTGACTGACTGACTGTATGCATGTCCTCCTTCGTATTGTAAATTATTAGTAGTAGTAGTAGTAGTAGCAGCAGTAGTAGTATTATTATAAAACTATATCGAGTGTGAGAATGTAAGGACTCTGACTGCGATGTGATTTGATTGTGAAAGATTGGATTGCTGACATTTCCATCTCCTGAAAAAAAAAAAAAAGTAATCGAAGCTTTCAATGGCATGGCTTCTTATCACTTCCAATCCCACATTTGGCCGAGACAAACCCTACTCGGAAGAAACTAATTTTATCTCACCCAATTTATTTGCTCCCTTCAGATGTTTAGGCAATATATTAGCATGCTGGATTCATTAATGTGGAATATATCGGCGGTGTAGAGCAGTGGGGATAGGACAATCAATATATAAATATATAATCTAAGTTCTGTTATGTCGCACGCCTATTTCTGGCTAATGAATTGTAACGCTAAACCAGATACGGTCGCAGATGGCTCCCCTGCACCACCGAGCAGAGTGAAGGCCTTAGCTTCCACGGCCTCTCATTCATTTACTTTTCAATCCCAGTTGTAAATCAAACTTTAGTTGACCTCACACCCCTCTCCCCCCCCCCTTCCCCATCCCCTGCCCCTCTATCTCTCCCGCTTCTCGTTTGTTAGTGCGGGCCCGTCTTATCACGATCGGCATGGGGGCCACGTATAGCTGTAGGAATTAAACGATGGAACGCCAGTGTTGCGTGCTTAGCTGACATTTTAATGGGCCGGCGTTACACAGTCGTCGATAGCCTTAATGACTTGTGACGCGCGGGTTGCGTGCTGCAGACTAAATGGAATGTTTGGGATTTCTGAGCTCCCAAGATTCCTTATTTTCTCCTCCCCCGTGAGGTTGTCAGGGTGGGGAATGTCATTTTTTATGCGCCATAATCCGAAACGACACATGTTCTCCCATAGTATTTACTACCATATGGAAGAATCAACTGGCAAACGCTCTTAGTGCTACATAAACAAACAAAAAAGTGTTTCTTACAACTCACAATGCATCATGCCCAATGGCCTATAGGTTCCGGCTATACAAATGCTGTAACATTTGGGAAAGTTTTGAGATAACGAAAATGCACCTCTCGTCGGCCATATCTTCAATTTGAACGTGGCACAAAGCTGCCCTTTCACTAGTCTCGAAGACGGAGCGCTTGACCTCAGAAATGTTTAAGTGCTTTTACCTTTTGATAGGATTAGCACCTTTATTGTGGAGAAAGAAAGGAACCTTGTATTGTGTGGTCATCTGTCTGTTTAAGTGCTTTTACCTTTTGATAGGATTAGCACCTTTATTGTGGAGAAAGAAAGGAACCTTGTATTGTGTGGCCATCTCTCTGTTTAAGTGCTTTTACCTTTTGATAGGATTAACACCTTTTTTGTGAAGAAAGAAAGGAACCTTGTATTGTGTGGCCATCTGTCTGTCAGGTATTGTTCATAATTGCTTCATTTTATGAGTTTCTTTGGGAAAAGGTAGTTATCTAGAAGTTAAAGATACAATATTAAATTAAATAAAGATGCAATACGTATAACTCAAATACATGGGATTGAAATATTGTTATCCTCATTTCACTTAGACATGTTTTTACTTTTTACTATTTTATACAATACTTTATTTGTGATACTTTAAATACGTAATTCCATGTATTTAAATGTCCATGTCTTGTCCAGAAATTAATTAGCTACACTTGAAAATATGTAGTACATGAATTTGAATAATTTAGAAGTGCCTCACAGTTTTAACTCGACGACCTCTAACCCTTGAGTTTGATGACATGCATGCTGTACTTAAAATACATTAGATTTCAATATACCACATTTGAAACCCCTCTATTTTCTATTGCCATAAACCATTGTACTGTATTTAGTGAAAATTGCTTTCATTGTTTGTGGGAGAGACAAAGAGTATGTGTAATAGCACAAGTGCAGCACATCAGTTTTGTTCCTCAGTCCGCCTGTAACTAATGTAATTTTAACTAATGAGTTATAAAAGCAATTCACCCACTGTACAGACTATAAGCATGTTTGTTTTTTTTGTTGTTTTTTTGCTGTAAATTTGGACATGGGAGTGTATGGGGATTGACTCCCTTTTGCAGCTTCAGATTGTTCAGGGAACTGCAGATTCTGGCACTTTAGCATTGTATTAATTTCTTAGCACCGGAGTGTCCCCGCTTGGTGAAGTGAACACTTTCTTTTCTTTTCACCACAACCTTTCCAAATGTGTCATTCAACTTATTAGTGTACCGTACTGTATGATCTATCTTTGTGCCATTCTAAGCCAGGCCATAGGGAGACAAAGTATTTGATATTTAAATAAATAAATAAAAACGCCTTTCAAGTGTTTTAACTTTATTACAGAGGAATTGTCACCTTGACACCCCTTTTTTTCTGCATATATTCCCTTTGTGGCATGATTGTTAAATAGTGGTTCCACTCAATGCATCTTAATAGGATCTTTTGTTGTTAAGTGCAGGTTCTAATTAAACGCGTGTTTTGGCCTTTTTGAGTGATTTAAATGTTTCAAGGAAAATGAAAACATTTCATCACGCTGTACAACCAGGGGTCTTCTTTCTGTCGGCCCACAGTAACTTTTGCAGCGGAAACCCGGACTTGAAAGTGATGACCGATTTTTAGGTGACATTGTTCCTTGTTGTTGCTCAGGGTCACCAGAACATGTGGCTGATGGTGGATGCATTAGCAGCTGCAGGGACTGTGTGACCTACTGGTTATGGGACATCCTGGCCAGGTGCTTAACCTCTGTTTACTCTGCAGGAGAATGTAGCGCAATGTCTAAACTCTTAAAGCGACAGTACGCACACACACACACACACACAGGCGATTTAAGCTAATTTGTCTGAGTGCTTGAAATGCCTTCGCTTGACTGACATCACCCTACCTTCCATAAGTAAGTGGGTGCCGTATGTAAAAAGGTTATTTTACAGTTAGATGTCCACAACTTTGCCTACCTTTAGTTTGAGCTAAAATAGCTTACGTAAAACACCTGTGGAAGGTCCTTCACATTAGTTTTGTATGCTCCAGGTTTTTTATAAACTCAGGTTGAGGTAACGATTTGAGGTCTGTAAGGTGACTGAAATGGCGGAATAGCCGTACGGCATCATAATCATTCAACAAATAGGAGCATTCCTATTCGTAAATATGCAAATGGCAGTGTATACAGCACTTGGGTTTGGGGCTCAAATGAAGCAAACTGCTCTGGCAACAAGTCACAAAAAATATATTTTCATGCACCACTGGTCAGTTTTTATATTTTGTATGGATCATATATTCGCCTGTCATCTTGAAAAATGACCAGTCATTAACCCAAATTCTTAATGTGATTTTTTAGCAAACATTGCTTTTAAGTTAAACCCTCTGACCTTCCAGTTCAGTACGGCTCTCTGAGAGAGAGAGAGAGAGAGAGAGGGAGAGAGAGAGAGAGAGAGAGAGAGAATGTAACTGCAGGGGCATACCCTTTAATTTATCAGAGAAATTAAACTGTGTTTATTTTGGCTTACACTCTGAAGGAATAATTCTCCCCTGCTATTCATTAGCATTGGCAATTTCCTTTGTGCAGACTAGGAAGGAAGGCTGCTTGAATTCCAAATTAAAAATTAAAGCACCGTAAGTGCTAACCAAATCAACGGCCCACTTTACTGCCATTGACAAGGCGTGAAACTGTAATGAGATGGAGGTATTTTTGAAGGAAAAACAGCATCAACAGTATGTAGATGGCTGTGTGCTTGTGTTGAATTATTTCCCTGTGTAAAAAAAAACGTGATCATCGCTTTGACAGCCGTCGCATTAGTCCGCGTTCAGTATCTGCAGGCGTGTGGTGAGATGGAGCGTTCACTTTGAGACCAGCGCTATCTTCAGATGGTGAAGGGGAATAAATCCACCAACAGGACCCGCGCTGTCCGCTCATCCGGGATCCTTATCCAGGGGTTGACAGATGAGAAGCTTCGGATAACATTTTGTGGAGATGGAGAGAATATCAGAATAAGCTCTTTAGAGCAACGCTGAGCTTCACATCAGAGCTACTTGGACACCTCTGACCAATGATCGTCATGTTTCAACCATGGACAGAAGGTTAGCTGTAGTGGACATGTATTCATATCTACAGTACTGCATGACACCTTAATGTTATTAGCACTTAAAAATAAATTCACAAATTCGCCCTATTAAAATGGTTGACTGACAAGCAAGTCACACCACTGTCTTCGAAAAGTCAGAAACAGGCAAAAAATAAAATGAAATCACTTCATCACTTCTCAGCCTCTTCCTCATGTGAGTGTTTTAGGGTTTCCTTGTCTCCCGCATGCGATGACGCAGCAATACTACTAAGAAGGTCAGTCTAATTAAGCATGGGCTATCTCAAACACACTACTCAATGGTGATAGAAAATACAGTGAGGTCCGGTTGGTTGTGACTCTGCACTCCAAATAAATATATACATCTGGAATTGAGCGTGTGTGCACGCACGCGCGCGTGTGTGTTTGTGTGCGGGCTGGTGCACTGTCGTGCTAGAATTGATAGATGTGAGATCATATCTGTCTACGCTTTGTGAGTTATGTGGCTCTGTGCATATATCTAATTATACAGAGTACTGGGGAAAGTCAAACTGAGCCCATGTGAAAGTGAAACCTTAATTTCCACTTAGGCTTGGGCAACACACCTTGAGTAAATATTTTTCATGATTTTATGGATATACTCCGATAATAAAAAAAAAAAAAAATTGGGCATGAAACTTATTTCTGCACATTAATGGCACTCTTAAGATGAGACGAGATGATACAGGTAAGAATACATTTAGAAGATAAGGATTGTGGATAAGTGGCATCGCTTTGCACTTCACAGTCAACCTAT
Organism: Amblyopsis rosae; assembly: GCA_025399935.1. Taxonomy (NCBI): domain Eukaryota; kingdom Metazoa; phylum Chordata; class Actinopteri; order Percopsiformes; family Amblyopsidae; genus Amblyopsis; species Amblyopsis rosae. Next base: position 10,808 of record JAODTR010056586.1, read on the forward strand.
CGCAGGGTTTCTATAATAAATCAGCATTCTTCACATGACATCGCAAAGCTGGGATGTAGACAGTGAGGTGATTTTATTTCAGAATTAATGCATTTTGTTGGATAATAACACTGATTTGATCACATTGTGCATGGGCAAACTGTCTCTCTAATAAACCTCCCCATCTCCCGACAACTCCACCCCACCCCGGTGAGGTAACTTTTGCTGGCTCACACATAAATCCCTGCTCATCTGAAATTAATCTGCACTCTTCTCTTGAAAATTTAGCTAACCCAAGCTGATCGTTTTTATATGTTATCTGATATTAAAATGTCAACGGTCAGTACATTAAGACACAACGTTGTTTTAATCAGTTGCTTAGAAATTCCACACCACTACATAAAAGCATTACCATGATCACACCGCGTATAATCTCGCATACGCATACACATAGAAAAACACATTACCCTATTTGGTGAAATAGTCCATTATCTACAAGTGGCTGTATTTAGCCACTCATAATAACATTTGGCGGCTCCGCTTTTCTCCGAAGTGATGAAAAGTGCCATTAGTGCATGCATTATTCTAGCAGGGGTAGAGCATGGAATGCCAAGCAAGTGTTAGCTCCACGCATTATCCGCTGAGCTGCAAAGCTGCTAACCTGGGCAGAATTAGTAGCGTGCCGCACATGGGAATTGAGCCCCAAACCCAAGCGCTGTATACCTCCACTGTGCCATAATGCCAGCACCACACTGCCAAATGGATGTTTTCTTAGTATACTGCAGGCTGGCTTCTTTGTGAGCCAGTAGAACCTTTTCCCAGAGGAGGGGATTTTAAAAGGTGGCATGGCAGGGTTAAAGGGTATGTCTCCAGGGAGAGTCTGCATTTTGGCTGTCTAAAAGCTATTGAAGCGAAGCAGGTCCAGGAAGCATGTCTGTCCTTATGGAATAATAATAATTAATAAGATTAAATATAACAAATACTGTGCAAGTTCTGCTTAAAATAGTCCCTCTCTACAGGCATTTTGTGGTGATGTGAGTCTGAACAGGTGTTAGCTTGCTCAGGTGTTATGTTTAGGCTACATATCCCTCCACACTTATTAGGCTCACTTTATATTCTAATCACGCCACTCTTATTGAGGTCAGATCACCATTCAGCAAGGCAGCTTTACGTAATCATTAATAATTACGCCATAATGCACCAGCATCCAGGAACATCCCAGAGCAAAAACTGTTCTTTCACTAACCAATTTTAAAACCAGGATTAGCTACATATTTCATTACATATATTTTCTGAAAGTTCTTGATTTTTTAACTGACTACTGGGCATTTTAAGATCATTGTTTTAAATCGGTGTTTCTGCTGTCTTGGCCAGGGCTTACTTGAGAAGTCCATTAATAATACTAATACTAATAGTACTACTAATAATAATACAAAAATAATTTAAAAAAATGGCTGAGCGCTTTTTAAATACTTATTTTCAAATTATGTACTGCGTAAGTGGTCCCATCTGTGACAATATTTTAATCAATCATTAATTCTGTTTGTTACATAATAAATACACTGTCGTAACCCCTCTCGCACACACACACACATACATGCACACACACACACGCACATACACACACACACGCACGCTCACACACACGATCCTGCCCTGTCACCACCCCATTCATGCCTTTTTGCCAAACAGTGTGTTTCGTCACCTGTGCCAGCAAACCTTTATGCTTAAATGATTTTAATTAGCTTTACGTTAATTGGCGCAGGGAGCTGTGGCCCGGGGCGAGGTTTAGTCACTTTCTTGAGCTTTACAAAGTGGTCGGGGAGATTTGAGGTTTGACTCGGAAAGCTGGACAGCAAATGGCTGCATTACATTATGGATAATGGGGAATAATAAAAGTTAATTCTGTCAAAACGTGCCTTGTAGTGCTGTAATATTTATGCCTCTCTTTATAGTGTATCATATGCCCATATATGCCCCTATACCTGCTCCTTAACAATACTGTTATTCTAGCCTAAACATATTGTAAACAGTCTAACTGGAGATTTATTAACTGGATCTATAGACTTTCTTTAAATGTATTATTTAGGCAGAAGCAAACAGCAGTATATTGTTTGCTTTGAACACCTCTGCCAAATTGGATTTCGCTTTGTGACAAGCTTTGAAATGTGTTTGTCCTATATTTATAGGGAATGCAGACTTACAAATTCATTGGTATGTGGTGATCAGCTAATGTCCACATCATGACTTGACCGCCACCAATACCATTGTATTTGCATGGGCTACTTATCACTGGCCCTGTGTCTGTTTCACTGATTTACCACAAGGGGCGCTAAAACAAATTGTCACTCAATTAAATAATGTTTCTATTCATATATTACATATGGTGTTCATTATGTTACTTAATTGTATTGAAAGTAATGGTAGGCATAACTTAGCCACCCCTGTGCATGCATATGTTTGTATATACATACTAACATGTAGGGGACAGAATGGTCTAGTGGTTGGGTTCGAACCCCTGTGTTGACCTACCTGTAAGCATCCTAAACCCCTACCCCCCTAACTGCTCCTGGTGGTTGGTCAAACCTTTCATGGCAGCAATCATCGGTGTATGAATGTGTGTGTGAATGGGTGAATGTGAGGCAAAATACTGTAAAGTGTTTGGATTAAATCGCTATATAAATGTAGTCCATTTACCATTTACCATATGTGTGTATGTGCACATACAGTACACACACGTACACATACATACTGTATATGTGTTTATACTGTACATAGTCATAGATATATACATGCGCACACAGGCACTTGCGTATACAGCACACATGCACGCACACTGACTGACAGCAGGGAGGTGATTGTCACTCCCGACAGCTTCACGAAGGCAAAGTTTTTTTTTTCCATGAGCATTTTATCTGTCGCTGTCACATCTGACGCCAGGCACATTTTATCTGCCACCAGTCCCAAATCATTGAGGGAGGGCTGAAACACGAGTGAACGCACGCACGCACACACACACACACACACACACAGATCTGCATGCACAACACACCAGCAGGTGAGATTACACTGGGTAATCTTGCGTGCGTGCACGTGTGTAAATTGCGTGCGCGTAACACACACACGTGCACGAATGCACGCCCACACACACACACAGAGCTCTGCATTCAGAACACACCAGCAGGTGAGATTACACACGCACACACACACACAAACACAAACACACACACACACACTTACCGTTCCAATAAAATCTTTATCCCTGATGATTTCTGTTGGATGACAGATGATGGCTTTTCTTTGGTTGCAAATAAACACGTCCCCCTGCAGCCTGTGTGTGTCTGTTCACTTCTATGTACTTGTGAGGATAGCGTTGGAATTGGACATGATGGAATTTATAAACCGATACTTAGTTTGAGCTCAGTCATCATAGAGGTTGGAAAACATTTGTTTTGATATACACACAGATAATACACAGATAATCACAAACAATGACACTGTATCAGGGTTAATTACAAATCCATCCAAACCGACTATATCTTATTTGAAATTTATAATATTTTAGCATCTCAGATAAATATGCGTTTGTGTTGTTCTTAGTATACTGTACCATCTGTAGGATTAAAATGAGATTCAGACAATTGACATGTTTAGAAAGATCAGTTAACATGCATATTGGCTTAGTGCTGACTTCAATGAAACCTCCGTCTATTTCAAGCTGTCACACATTTAACTGATCATGCACTGTTGAACATGCAGCCTATATACTGAATACTTTTCCAAATGAAATTCCTCAATGTTGTATTTATGTTCGTGAGATATTCTACTGTAGCCTTGTCAGACCATTCTGATCTTGCAATCTCATATTTCATTTCGCCACAAGATTTGGGAATCCATCAATTCAAAATGTTTGTCATAAAGGCGGTGCTAATACATTTCAATAAAACATCCTTACATAGGCTACTGTATGATGGGACTACCTACAATTTTCTCACCCAGTCAGTACAAAATCATCCAGAGCGCTTGTGGAAACTGAAGCTAAACTGATGTCGTCATCTTGGGACAAACTTCAGCTAGCTGCATGCTTTCTAAACGGACGACAAACCACTTTGCATTGAGCAGAACCAGACTGATACTGTACAGTGATACTATAAGAAATTATCACTTGTGAGATCATTATGGGCTCAAGAGGGAAAACTCTACTGGTTCTAGAGGAGAATCCTGTGATTTATAGGCTGTCGTTCAGACCTGAAGATCCATCAAGGGTCAATTTAGACCTTTACCATGTCAAGGACGCTTCGACTTGCTGGATATGTGGCTTCCCTTTGCGGCGGTTCTCCGATACAGTACCACCCATGCAGAGACTTCTTTATAGACTGCAGTACTGGTCTACAGAGCACAAACTGTTTGATGATTCAAGTCCCATAAAGGCACTTGTCCGCCTCCAAACCTGCTGGGCCACCAGGAATGTTTGTGCATTGAGGTCGGTCGTTTGGCGGACTGGGTGAATTGCCGGTCGGTTTGACCTCTCCCCGGTGTCGCTGGTCCTCTGGGCGCCAATTACCCAGCAGGGGTAGTAAATTGAGCTAATCATCTTTGATTAAGTACAGACTCCGGGCTTGTGATATGGCAGCGACAAAGGTCAGTCTCCATAATACAATGTGACGGCGCAGCTTGCGTTGCCGTGGTGCTGCGACGAGGAAATGTTCTAGGGTGTGCCCAGAACAGGGTTAGGAGGGGACCAGGGACAGTAATTGAACATCATTCATTTAGACGTATCCAAATATGGGCTGACTGGACAATGTGAATTCTCTGGTGGCAATGTCAGCATAAATGCACCCCGGGCGGGACTTTTTGAGAAGTCCTCTGAATGACGTTCTCTGTATAGCTTTCATAACTGTGAGAAGTGGCCAAATACACAAATATAGTTGTTGTTGTTGTTGTTGTTGTTAAATTATATATATATATATATATATATATATATATACACAGTAGCTTGTGAGGTTTTGTTAATTTTTTATAATTAGGCATAGTGAAACAACGTATTATGCTGTAAAACCCTCTGTCATGAGAGACTGGAGTTTAGTTAACGATGAACGCCGATGCTGCAACATAGAGTGGGGATTTAACTGGTGTTCCTCTCATTAAAACAATGTATGTCCCTACTGCATGTGGGAGTGCTGTCTTGTTTAATCACTCACTCCACCGAAATCACATTTGTCTAAGTTTTTATACACCTAAAACTCTTTTGCCCAGGCATGGCATCACATCAGCGCTGGACTGACAGTGAAATATCCACTGCACAATTTTGCTGCCAGCCAGTATCTTGCTGTAGGCCATCGTGTTTGCAGCGAGACTTCACCTGCTCACCCAGAAGGCATTGTTTCCCTTCCACATGAATATGCAAAAAAACTAGCACTCTTCCACAGAAGTCTGGTGATGTGATAGCACAGCCCGCAGAGATGGGGAGATATTACGTGTGACCAATATGGATTCGCCTGCGTGAGTGATGATATTTCTGTACAACACGGCAAGCGGTCCATAGCCTGCAAGGGTTTCCCGTGTTAAAAGTTCACTTTGGCGTTACTGCCATGCCAAACTACTGCTTCAGTCCTCACTATTCCACAATGAAAACTTTTGCTTGATTGCTTGATTTATGTGTCCCGAGAGAACTGGGAATATTCACATTGTTTTTGTTTTTTATTTTCAGAGATTGCACAAGGAATCTTAAGATGTGAGTTGCAAAAACATAGCTTTTTTTGCAATTGGTGGTACAAGTTTACATTCAAGGTATGATTATTTACAGTGGCCATTGTAATTACTATGCAATTGTACTTTCCAGATTAATGAATAAACCTTTCCCTGACCCAATACATTTGACAAGATTTTAGTTTGACACTAAGTAAAACATAATGTAGCATATTGTTTATTCTGGTAAAAGAACGTTTAGCCACTTGGTTCTTAAATAAGGAATACCATTAGTAGTTTAAAGTGCCGGCTGGTGGTAAGATTAATGTAATTAAATTATTAGTTCAAAGGCGCTATTACAGAGACTTTTCTAAAACTATTTCCAAATATGTGGTTTATACTTTTCACAAATGTAAAACAGAACCATAATAATAATAATAATTTTACATTCCCCGCTAGACAATCAGATCAGTCTGTTGCTATTTAACACACACACACACACACACACACACACACACACACTGGACTGACAACTATGAAGGTATTATTGGTGCAAAACATCTCAGCACCTGTGACAGTGAATTTGTAGTTGTAGAAAGTAGCCACACATTTGTAACAGTACATTTGAAGTCACAGGGTTAAATTATTTAGTATTTGCAATCTGCTACAAGAACAACTCAACAGTTATACCTTCTCAAGTTATCCTTTACAGGTGCACAGATCTTAATCTACAAGTCAGATATTCAGAACCTCATACGCTCACAATTTTGCTACATATAACGCGGTTACACATGGTGCAAAACACATTCACACACTCGTATCAAAATGTGAATTTGTAATATTTTTTGTCTTGGATACTTTTCTAGGTTCCTCTCCGGGAACCATCACCTTATCGTGGTGGAGAGGTTTGTGTGTCCCTATGATCCTGAGAGCTGTGTTGTC
>JAODTR010056597.1:0-40052 GCA_025399935.1 Amblyopsis rosae
TGCAGCTTTGAGTTGAGAAATTGTTGTGGTGTGTGGTCAATATTTGCTTTTGACCACGCAAATCTTGTTCTTTGCGATGGAAAACACCGATTTAGTGCTCAAATCCGATTTTTTGGGTTTTGCTGTTCACATTACCTGTTAAATGTGGCACGTATCAGATTCTAGTGTGAGCTGATCACGGTTCCGAAGTGCGCAAACGAACAAGACGTCACATGCAGCGCAGCGCGCTGTGTAGAATGTAGGAAGGTAAACATTGACAGAGTCTGAGAGACTGAAAGTCAGCCTTACAGTCATTTTACAAGTTGACATGAGGTGGAAGCCAGCGAATTTGTACATTAGAAAGCCAAATAGCCGACTGTTGTAGGCTACTAAAGCCGGTTAAACATTCACATGGAATATTTGATCCGCCAGACATTATGCAAATTTCCCGCAGACTGCCAGTGGATTTAATCTGCCCGTATCGGTAGCGCATTCTTTCTGCGTTGATCGTGGACATTGATACATTTAGCAAGTCAGACATGGGGCGATTGGAGGAGGGGGTTATAAACCATGCAAAAGGGTTTCTTTTAATCTATTTGTGTATTTCTGCTTCTACAATTTAGGCTACTGAATTTAAATTAAACTCTGCTCCGCGAGGCAGCATACTGCGATGCGTGTGCAGTATCCAAACTCATTATTTAACATGGGGCAGGACGATGATCCTCTCCGTGTTGAAGGCCTATTGTGTGCAATGTGCAACACCTCGCTTTGTCGATTGTACGAAAGTAAACATTGACTGAGAAACTGAAAGTCAGCCTTACCGCCATTTTACAAGTTGACGTGAGGGGGAAGCCAGCGAATTTGTACAGAAGAAAGCCAAATAGCCGACTGTTGTAGATAAAATATTACATTTAGTGTTTCCTTTTTTATTGTCTCGCCCCCCAAACGGCAACCTCGCGCCCCCCCACACCCCACTTTGGGGCGGGCCCCACAGTTCGGGAATGACTGGTCTAAAGGGCCGCTTTAATAGGAAAATGGAAGGAATTTAAGTTTAATTTTTTTTTTAATTTGTCTTGTAGCAGAACTGGCTGCTTGTCGTGCATTTAAGATGATTCATTTGACAGTGGTTTAGTAGATACGTGTCCTTGACCAGATGTGGACAATGAGTTATGTCCTCACTGTTACAGTAGGCCTAATAATGACTGTGTTGGTGATAGAACTGGACACACTATTTTTAATACTGCTACTGATGAGCCCAGTTTTCCATTATTGTTAATAGTTGCCAGCTGATTAAACCTGTGCTCCAGTTATTGGAGAGGCATATAGTGTATAAACTGAATACTGACATGAAAGTGATTTGAAACATTGAAGAACATGACGTTACAGTATGTTGTTTTCATCGGCATTACCACAAATCTTGTTAAACTATGCCTCCATATGACTTACCCCTGTTTCTTCTTATTATTCATATAGAGGTTTAACTCAACTAACATGTCAGCTCCATGCTTGATACAGTATCAATCATTATGCAATTATGTCCGTTCCTTAAAGGTTGAGTCTGCAATAAAAACCAAACGCACTTCTTATCTAAATCAGATAATATTTCCTCACCGCCCGACTGCTGTCCATTCTGTGAACACGCTTTAAAAAATAATCTGGTGTCACTACACAGCCCAGGCTCTATAAATGGGCAAAACAAACAAAGTGGTGCAGACCGCACCAAACAACACTATCCTGAGGGTGAACTCTATTTGGCACTTAACATAAGGGAGAGGTTCTTGTTTTGACAGTTCTCCAGGATAGTTGACTAAAACCTTTAGCTTGATTAATGAAATAACACATTTTAAAATCACATTTTTATCTTCTTAACCTGCAAATGGGCCATTAAGAAAAATTAGATTTTACAAAACTGATAATACAGCCTAATTGAGTGTTTCAATAAAATGTACTGTAAGGCAAATAAAATATTTGATTTTATATTCTATTCCAGCTTCAACTTCTACAGCTGTGCTTTTGACATAATCGTCAACATTAAAGTGACTATAGGTTACATAGCCTGACCACTGTTTCAACCATACAGTATATGGTTCAACATGATATAATGCTGAAAATAAACCGCATTTCATTTATGTGACAAATGTGTGTTTTTGCATATTCTTTCTGGCCAATCAAGTATCCGACCACAGAAAGATTAGTCTGAATTCGGGCTTGGTGCATTCTGTGTGAATCAGACGTAGCTAAGACCGACGTAAGACCAAGATTATGCACTATTATGTAGGTTACTTTTGCAAGTGTAGCAACCAAGCATATGTTTTAAGTGCGCATAGAACAGGCAGCTAGCAGACCGTAAGTAGATACTGTATTTACTGAATTTTATAAAAAAGTGTATTACGTTAAAATCGCTGACTTCATCTTAATAAGAATATAATTCATTACAGATAGTTGACAAAACATTCATGACTCTACATATTAATGCAAAGGTCCAGGCAAAGTAGGTAACATGTATTTACATTATGTACTTAAAATGCATAAACGTGCTTTGGGGTTATCTAGGGTTATATATGTACATTAAAATTCAAATTAAAGAACCTTGACCCAGAAGCTACACTGAATTACATTGAATGTGTATGTAGCATTTCCTAACACTAGACAACATGCTATGCAAGTCCTAATACCGCAGATGAATACAGAATAGAATTACACTAGTATTATGCATTACGAATTCAGATATACTTCAAACAGGCATTCTACTGAGTGCATGCGATAAAATATTCCAAATGGCAGGCCGGCATTGACAACCGCAGTCCACATGGTGGCGCCATAGAAGTTAAGCTAAGAAATCACAGTCTACTCACTATATAAAACTAGACTACACCACATTGTGTAACGGAAGGTAAATAGACTGCATTTATATAGCGCAATGGATAAAAGCGCTTTAAAAGATGTGCCTCACATATTTGTGACCCATTCACACACATCGATGGCGATGTCAGCCATGCAAGGAGACACCTGACCACCGGGAGCAGTTAGGGTTATGTGTCTTGCTCAATGACACCTCAACACTTTGTGAGGAGTTAGCTGGGTTCGAACTCCCGCTCCACCACTGTCACTCCAGCGTTTGTCCGTTCGACGGACACCGGACTGTTTGCTCAGCGCCCCCATCTGTTGATTGTTGTGTCCGCTGTGTGGATGTGGGGCTATATAAGGCTGGGACGTCCTATTTTGCTTTTGTGTGTTATTGTTCGCATATTTGTTATTTTGTATTGAGTTCATTAAACGCCGAGCAGTGGCCAGGTCACCTTCACCGAGATGTCCTTGACTCCCATGCAAGACCAACCTGCTTCGTGACATCTGCACTTTTACTGCCCTTGTTTCACATATAGGTATGAACATTATAGTGTAGAAAAACAGTTCAGGTATATTTAGTAAGTGGGTTTTATTAGCTACCTAAAAATAAAAAATGTGGGAATTGTTTATGGTGCTGAATCATCTAAATCATTGATTTAAACAAGCAATATGATAGCATTATTTACCTATCCTTTTTTATTAATCCTACATTACACATGATATTACAATATGTCTGTTGTCATGACACACACACACACACACACACAGAGTCAGGCATGTGAGGTATGTAGGTATTTGCAATCCAGTGAGCGTGTGCGTCATGGAGTATACAACGTACATTTCAACATAACACCACTAGATGCCAGTACTAACAAGGTGTAAAAATACCTAAATCAAATACAGCATAAAGTCACCACGAGTCAAACTTGTATCACTATCGAAGAAGTTGACCATAGGATTGCTTTCACTTTACCTTGCTGACAGTAGGCCTATATTTGTCTTGCTCATGTTCCTGCTTTTCTATAGTTAATATGAATTTGCATGTCGTACATTTAACGAACAAAATGTATTCAATGGGACGTCGCCAGGCCGAATCTTGGGGGCTGCTGTAGCCATCCTAAAAAATGTATTCCCTCCCTAAATAAATACATGGGACCTGGGGGAGGCTGCATGAGCGAGAGCCTTTCAACATTTCATCTGACTGACTACAAACTAGAATCACTGATGAAGTTGGTACAGCTAGGCGTTGCAAGTACAGTGACTCCAACACACCTGATTCCAATGACTGGGTTGTGATCAGGATTCTAACGAGCCATTCATTAGAATCAGGTGTGTTGGAGCAGGGAGACATCTAAAACACGCAGGGCACCGGCCCTCCAGGACTGGAATTGGCTATTTATGGAAATCTGTGTCCAATATGAGAGAAAATTGCAGTGTGACTGAAAGCAGGGACAAAAGTGTTGAATTATCTTCTGGATCATCTGCTGGACTGCCCCATGACCCATCTATTCCAGCATTGTCATGGCATGTGTCAAATGTGCCAGAGGGAAATATGAATGTAGCTGCATGAGAGAAAATCACTGTGTGAAGAGAATTTATACTTATAGCCAACCTTGACCAAAAATTAGCATATTTTAATGGGTTGTACAGCAGTTGTTAATACATATTTTTACGTGGCTTAAAACATTTTCCCCCTGTGGGAGCATGCCCCGAGACTCCACTATAAAAAATGTAGCCCCATTATTCGTGAATGTCTGGTGACATCCCTGATTAAAAATATTACATGAGATCAGTAATGTTTTAACCCCGTAAAATGTAACAAATTTACAGAGCTGTTGCAAAGCACACACGCTTGTTGATTTTAGGCAGGCTAATGCCAATAGGTGGGTTGGTAACTCAAAACAGACAAATAGGCTACAAGATTATGTCCTACTTTACAGAGTGTCGACATAATGGAAACTATCATGCACAGTTATTCATCATCTAAACACCATGTTTTTAATGTTGCCATATTATGGTAATGATTCATCTGTCCAAGATTGTTCTGTTCCAGTTAAGTGCAGACATCAATGTTGGCAATGTACTGAACAACAATATTATATCTTTGGAATACAGGAAAAGTATACAGGCATTTTATCAGCTACTGTATATGATGTTAACTCAATATCAGACCTAAACTGCATCTCTGCTTTAATAAGTATTATATTATAAAAATTTCAATGCACCTGTTCTTGGCAATGTATGCTTTTAGATCAAGTATAATGTTTGCATTTATCTCTAGGGGTTGAACAACAATAAAAGAACACAATGAACCAGTTAAACACACCACACAGTACAGTCATGCAGTAAATATGATCAGACATTGTAAACTTATGTTGTTGATATTTTCACCATATCAGTATCTGTGTGCAGGTCCTTAAAGTGGCTTCATTCTGCGGCTATGGGCCAGACAAAAATATTTTTCCTCAAAAGGGACTTCCAAATTTAACAAAATAACAAAAATGTGGTTGATGTACAGCTCTCTTCCTGTAAACAAAACTATTAACTATAAATTCAGTTTACAAATGGTGAATTGTATATGAACGGAAACACACATAATTAGTAGCCAGGCTTGAATAAACTGTAGCCATGTTTCATGATGAACCTGAAGATTCAGATGGCATATACATTGCAAATTAAAATAAGTAAGGTGAAAGCAGATTCAGTAAGTAGTAAGTAGCACCAGGATGGCTGAGAGCTCAATGAATTAGACATTAGTTGTGTTGACTTAATGTACTGCTAAGATAAATAGCCAAACTAATACTTAATTGATTCTTAAATGACACACATTGCAACGCATGCACTCACTGTGATTAGCCCACATACTATTGTTTTAACGTGAGTGTGTGCGTAGGATATACAGCACCAAATATAGAGATTTATTTTTAATATAGGGACCTTCTATTTGTCACTATCAAGTGGAATTTCTAAATGATTGTTTAAGTTTCTGCTACAGTATGACACACTATCCTGCTAATGTAGACTAGGTGTGGCAGACAGACCAATAGTGCTGAAAGATGAATCACACATGCATTTATTCTGCTGAAGGTTTCACTGCTATCTGGAGGCTTAATTAAACAATGAAATATTCATATTTGTCCAAAAATGGGTACTCTTTCCAGTATTATTTGTAGTGTTCTGTCTGTCTGCCTTTAGCTTTCCCTGTCATTCTAACATGTCCACCAACTGTACTTCTTATTTTTTTAAACTGTAGGCTACTATACCTCAAATAAGATATACCATTGATCAAAACAAATAACAATACTGTAGGTCTATGAATTTATAATAAGCAGTCTAGCATCATTCGTCTCAACATGCAATTAATTTCCCCATCCCGTACAGTATTCACCATGGGCAAACCCATTCTAACTCAACCCTACAGTATATACAAGCCCAGCCCCTCTGCCTTATTGCTTATATTAATGACTGGTTCTGCATGGAGATCAGAATTGCTCTCAACATCTGACTGTGAACAAGAAGAGCGGCTGCTACTGATCACATGATCCAGTTGATAAGGCTTATCAAGGATAATCAAGTTTTTTTAAGAGGTTAACTCAAATCCAAAGATAAAAGGTAGGTTTTTTATAGCTTTTATTTTTTATAGTTAGAATTGTTTTCTTTATTTAGTTTGTTAGATATTTACCTTCAGTATGTACTGTATTTATGCCTAGGTATAGTTTCATCCTTATATGAACTGAATGAGGCATGTCTGAATAAATATTAACTATACATTATTATGATTTGTATGAATAATATGAATAATATTATTGTTATTATGATTATGATTATACTTATTCATATTGTTATTATTATTATTATTATTATTATTATTATATAACTAATACAGTAAAATGCTTCTTACACTTTTACGTTATGACAAAATATTTTTCTTAAAAATTGCTTTCTTAAAATAGTTCTTTATTTTTTTTCTCAAGCATTTTCCAAGTAGCCAAGGCATCAACCAGTCAAGTATGGAGCTTATCAAATTTGCCATCATTGTCATTGTGCTGCTCACCAAAGCCTCCACTAAGTCGGTGAGCTAACCCCTCCTCCTCCGTGCATGACATGCTATTTCAAAGTCTGCATTGTTTCTGTTTACTTCCTGTTGTAGTGGTTAAAGTGACTCCTTGTGTCTGAAATTCCTCTGTCCAAATTTCCCGGGTACTGTGGCTGCTAAATTTGTTTTTATATACTTTTGTAAACAAATAAAGATAGTGTTAACATTATCGCTAATCTTGAATACTGGAGAAACCTGCAGCAATTTGCATATTCCGTATAATCTTAAATTAATAATGCAGGGCTCACCACACTGAAAATTAAAGGTTAGTCAGGGATCCTGGGGAAGCATTGCTGTTATTTAAACAAAAAAACACCTCTCCCTTAAATGCCTTACGGTGCTCCCTCAGAAGCTCCACCACATTGGAAACACATTGCAAAGGCTAGGATACTGTTGTGTGTTGTGTGTCTGCACCGCTTTGTGTTCCCATTTACAGGGCCAGGGCTGTGTAGAAACACCAGATTATTGTCCATGTGCCCACACCAAACTGGGTTTAGTGTAACTGCTCCCCAGCTCTAAGCCCAAATCCACCCACTAAACAACTGAAAAAATGTGTCAAGGAGTTTAGTGGGGGAGGGGCTTTGAGGGGGACCCCCATTAACGTTAACATTTGAATTTGACGACGTATGAACGGACTGAGTGTACCGTTGAAAACAAGCCAGGTCCTGGGGTGACCATTCACGGACATGACGTGTAGTTCTGAGTTCAGCACATAAAATGCCACTTTTTATAAAAGCTGGAATTTTGTTGATATTAACACCAGCATTGATGTGTACTTAGTTTACAGCTGAAAAAACACATTTTAGTGCAGTTCCACTTTAAAAGTTTTTACCATGCTTCATAGGAGCAAGGCAACTGTGTGTTAGTCTTCATTTTTGTTACTTGTTGTACTAAACAACAGTATGACATTCTTCCACAGATTGGTGGATGGAGACATGGTGAGGCAGGCCTCGCTGGCAGGAGCTTATATAATCTGTTGCAGGTGCACAGTAAGGGGTCATCTGAGTCATCACTGTCCTCGGACAGCAGCGTGTCGTCATCGTCTTCTGAGGAGTCTTCAACTTCTTCTATAGAATCATCTGAGGAGGTTGTCACCAAAAAAACTACACCTAAACCAAACACACTGGCCACACCCACAGCTGCCGTGACAAGAGTTACTCCCACAGCTGCTGTGACAAGAGTTACTCCCACAGCTGCCATGACAACGATTATACCCACAGTTGCCGTGACAACGGTTACACCCACAGCTGCCGTGACAACAGTTACACCCACAGTGACAATCGTTACTACGGGAGACGTTACAGGGGCAACTCCGACACCTGTGCTTGTGACCTCTGCTGTTACAGAGAGTGTTACCGATGTTATTGCAACCCCTACCCCTGTCACAGAGAATAGAGGAGATGCCTAACCCTTGATCATAATGAGTGACATGTTTCACCGTCTACTACGCAAAAGGTTTTAAAGAAAGTGTGGTTTTACCAAACTTTGCACATTTTCTATATGTGATATTTCATATATAAGTCCATGTTACACAGCTGAAAAACTTTTATTATCGGGAAAAATAAAAATACATGTATTTGAATGGTTGTGGTATTATATAACTGACAAATGAACATATGTAATGATACTTTTTGTGCTATCCATCCATTGATCCATTGATCCATCCATCCATCCATCCATCCATCCATCCATCCATCCATCGTCTATCGCAGGGGTTCCCAAACTTTTTTCCTCAGGCCCCCCCCCTATACAGTCACAACTCGCGCCCCCCCTTCTCCAGACACGCACGCATGCAAGCGCACGCGCACACACACACACACACACACACACACACACACACTGCTTTAAGCATATCTTGCCTAACACTGAATACTGTAGGCTTGTAGACATATGTAGCATTGTTTACATTTTAATGAGATATGAAACTTCATAAGATGCAGCTTTGAGTTGAGAAATTGTTGTGGTGTGTGGTCAATATTTGCTTTTGACCACGCAAATCTTGTTCTTTGCGACGGAAAACACAGATTTAGTGCTCAAATCCGATTTTTTGGGGTTTTGCTGTTCACATTACCTGTTAAATGTGGCACGTATCAGATTTTTGTGTGAGCTGATCACGGTTCCGAAGTGCGCAAACGAACAAGACGTTACATGCAGCGCAGCGCGCTGTGTCGAATGTAGGAAGGTAAACATTGACAGAGTCTGAGAGACTGAAATTCAGCCTTACGGTCATTTTACAAGTTGACATGAGGTGGAAGCCAGCGAATTTGTACATTAGAAACGGCAACCTCGCGCCCCCCCTTTGGGGCGGGCCCCACAGTTTGGGAATGACTGGTCTAAAGGGCCGCTTTAATAGGAAAATGGAAGGAATTTAAGTTAAATTTTTTTTTTAAGTTTGTCTTGTAGCAGAACTGGCTGTTTGTCGTGCATTTAAGATGATTCATTTGACAGTGGTTTAGTAGATAAGTGTCCTTGACCAGATGTGGACAATGAGTTATGTCCTCACTGTTACAGTAGGCCTAATAATGACTGTGTTGGTGATAGAACTGGACACACTATTTTTAATACTGCTACTGATGAGCCCAGTTTTCCATTATTGTTAGTAGTTGCCAGCTGATTAAACCTGTTCTCCAGGTACCATATTCATATCAAATCTAAGGCTATAGCTCTTAACTGGCTGAGTTAGATGGTGAAACACAATACTGTCGATTGTACGAAAGTAAACATTGACTGAGAAACTGAAAGTCAGCCTTACGGTCGTTGACGTAAGGCTGACGTTGAAGTTGACGTGAGGGGGAAGCCAGCGAATTTGTACAGAAGAAAGCCAAATAGCCGACTGTTGTAGATAAAATAATACATTTAGTGTTTCCTTTTTTATTGTCACGCCCCCCAAACGGCAACCTTGCGCCCCCCCTTTGGGGCGGGCCCCACAGCTTGGGAATGACTGGTCTATCGCATATCCGTGGTCGGGTCGTGGCAGCAGCTCCAGCAGGGGACCCCAATCTTCCCTTTCCCGAGCCCCATTAACCAGCTGTAACCGAGGGATCCCGAGGCGTTCCCAGGCCAGTGTGAAGATATAATCTCTTCACCTAGTCCTGGGTCTTCCCTGAAGCCTCCTCCTAGCTGGACGTGCCTGGAACATCTCCCAGGGAAAGCACCCAAGGGGCATCCTTACCAGATGCCTATACTTTTTGTGCTAGTACTCTGTTATAAGTATTATATTTATTATGTTACATTTTTACTAAATTTCACTAAATTTTACTCAATTAGTGAGTTATCACCATAACAAGGTTGATTTTTGTATCACTGAAGCAACAATATTTACATATAGAAATAGAGATTTATATTATATTAAGAAACAAGAAAATGTGCACTTATAAACATTCATATAGTATGCAATGCTGCATATGTGTATTCATAGACTGTAATCTTTACCATTCATATAAATGATACATGAAATCCCTAATACGTAGATTGTGTGATGAGTTTGTGTTGTAAGATAAATTACATTGGTAGACCACCCTATTGTCTGTCCATAATGAAAATTGAATGAGACAAACAATAACTGGTATGGCAATAGGTTTAATTATGGATTGTGTGATCATCTATAACTGATCAAGACTGGATTAGTAATACTTTATTGTTGCTTTTTGCTAATATAGTACAGTAACCTGTTCAGTACAGACAGTATATACACCATCAATACCAAACTAAAGTGAAGAAAATAAGGGATACTGAACTCGTGGTTGGCCTTATAGTCCTGAGCAGATTGACTGTGATTGTCAGAGTGCATCTGTGGAGGTTAGTGAGAATGGCGTTGTGTGTTTTGTCCATGCTCACCCTCCCCATAAACACGCGGTTGTGCCTCTGTGATGATGGTGTTGTGGGATCAGGTCATCTTGTTGAAGATCTTTAAGGCCCGGGAACATGAAGTTGTCAACAGTCTTCACAGCAGTGCCATTGACTGTGATTACAGTATAGCTTTTGTTTACGCCTGATGTCAATTATCAGTTAATGTGTTTAAACTAGGCACCAATTTTAAATAACATTATAACACAATTGTGACAATTTTTACAATTTCTTTAAATCCGATACATTAAATAATGTATTGTTATTAAATGCATAATTACCACATGCATTGTATGAGATTATAGGCTTGGTTTAAAACTGACGTGCATATAGGCGTCAACTGGGTATGGCAATTTCATCAGCTTTAAAATAATAATAGAATTTCACTTGTATCGCCATAGAATTTATTATACATCTAAAAAACTATAGGCCTGGTAGCTAATCGCTAATGCTGCCAGCGGGTGGAACACAGGGATGAAAAGAAAATAACTAATCTTATTTTGAAAACGTGATTTAGATGCTACTGGAAAAAAGAGCTACCCTCGGATCAAGACTGCCTTCCTTATCGTCGGATGGTCTCATTGGTAGAACAAGGTATTTCACCTGCATATGAGGTCATAAACGAGTCGGCTTTGGATAAGGTAGTCTAACTTTTAGTCTCATTGTAAATGGCTTGTGTATACGTAGGTTATACGTCTCATTCCAGCTGGAAGTGGCTTCTGCTTCTCAAGCCCTGAATTGGCAATAGCCTCTAGGATAATTTGTCATTATTTACATACTGTAGACTTAACTTGCCGATTACAATTTTCAGTATATCAATTATAAAATCTATTGAATCCTTTTATAACTGGGAGATTTGTCTATATTGTTTAGCGGGAGAACCTAAAAAGGAAAATAAGTGTTTGACTCAAAATGTCCTGGGGAAGAACCCCCACACACTTGACTTAATGTCTCCCAATAAAATGTAACTCAAACCTATACCCTTTAGATGTCATGTCACCTTGTTGGCTATAGGTGTTGGCTATTACTTGAATAGCACGTCAGCTACACCTTCCTGCAGAATATGTAGCTGTTCTTATTTTTACTCATTTGCTTTGTTAATGTGTGCCCCCTTGAGAAACTCAAATGCCGACCCATTCCACTCATCCTGGAGCCGACCCTGTGCCATATCCTACAGCAGTGTGTGACCAGGTGGTTCTTCCACACGCTATCATTCTATCCACCAAACACCGAACAAGTGCCAACAGCAAAGAAAAGCAGTTTTCATGGCCCCAACCCACATACTCAACTCTGCTGCTCATCCCACAAATGCATGTTCCTTAAAAATGTGGCACCATTTCAATGGGAATAATCAGGCTTTCTAATGGTAAAATATTTTTTGCCAAGAAGCATTGTTATAACAAATAAATAATCTACCAAACACAAATGTCCTTACATGTTGTGTTATGTTTGCTGTTACTGACAACAGAAGCTTGTTGTCCAGGCTTTACATCACTCCCAGGGCCCATACATACACCAGACATACTGAGTCCAGTTACATTATAGTTACAGATTCATTCACGACATAGCCATCAGATAGAACATTCGTGTGCAGTAAGAAAGCCTAGTATTAGCAGCACATTCAAAGACGAGAAATAATTCTTGCTCCAAACCAATCTGTAAACTTTTCTTCAAACGTTGGTTGTGCTTAGTGAGGCCAGTGTGTGTTATTCTAATGTGCAAGCATCTCTTTATGTTCCTCCCACTGTATTTATGCTGGAGTAACCCAACACCACAGTACTTTCATTGCACCCATCTCTCAAGAAATGACAAAAACAAAATCAACACCACATTAACCAAGAGATTTTGTAATGCGATACAAATAAGTTTGCCTGTTATGACAGCTCCCAGCAACATAACTTAAAGGTGGAGTCAGGGATGCTGGAAACAATTTGTTGTTATTTTAACTGGATCAAAACAAAAACACCTCTTCCTTATATGGGTGCTCCCTCCAGCACCGCCCACTGACAAGACTTATTGTTGTGTGGTGTGATCTGCACCATATTGTTTGTGTTCCCATTGACAGAGCCAGAGCTGCAGGAACACCAGATGTGTTTTCAGCTCGCACACAGCACGGGCAGCTAGCAAACTGTGAGTAAATATTTACAGAATTTGACCCAAAAAAAAGAAAAGTGGTTTAGCTTACAATTGCTGATTACACCATTAACTATTAATTAATTTACAATGCCAGAAAAGGGTGAATATGCAAAGAAATGCAACACATCAAAAAGAAAAATGGAAGATGGCCTATATAAATAAACATGACCTAAAAGCACATCATGCGGTGTTGTGCAGTGACAGAAAAACAAACATCATGCAAAGCCATGGTTAATGAGAGGAGTGGCCGTGAATGTGCAGTGAAGGTGGAAATCTCACAATATACTGTAAACTGCTTATCCAAGGTTAGGTCAACATTCATAGGCAGTTGTTTATTTGGGTATTTGATATGTATCAGGGTTTCAGACCTTATATATATATATATATATATATATATATATATATATATATACCCTAACCCTATTATTTATTATGTATGCTAACAACAATCTCTCGCACAGGCATGAATATGAAGCAGGCCAGTACTAGGAACTGTTTTGTAATGTTTATCACCGTGAATGCCCACACACTGCACACAATGCCCATTGCTGAGATTGTTAAAACATAATGTGCATATCATTCAAATAAAGCCCTCTTGAAAACACCAAGCAATAAACATAGAGATGGATTGTTTAGTGATGGACTAACTTGTCTCCATCTAGTGGACGACATGTTGTTGCATCGCCACAGGAAAGCAGTGTGTCAAACTGAGTTGCACAAAGGGGCAATTTTGTGTTTCTTGATTTTCTTTTTGTTTGACAGTCATATGTTATTATTGTTATAGTGGATTAAGTATTAAGGATCTAATGTACTGTATATCTACACCAATCTTTATATATTTATTACCTATGAAAAACAATGTGCATTACACTACAGTGTATCACTGAAGAAGAGACACGGCACACTGTACATACTGTAACAGACAACCTTTGTCTGGAATGTTTCTCCCTAGGCTATAGATATCTACACTGATTGTACTTTTCAGAAGTAGTTTACAGCACATACTAATATCAGTAGTGTGTCATGGCATATGACTTTGAATTCTTGAAGCAAACTGTACTCCAGGAGGTACTTTAAGTGTGAAACATGACTTGAGGGGGAATTTTGTGTAGGTGTGTAACACATATTGTACCACTACTGGATGTCTATTCTATGTCTGTCTGTCAGCATTTTAAATTACCTTCGGGGGATTCATTTGTTTGTCTACAGGCCAAAATGTCTGACTGGTGTGTGCGTGTGCGTGTGTGTGTGTGTGTGAGCAGAATAGTACAGTAAATGTACATATTAAACAGCCGTTTAAACAGTCTTTATTTAAAAAAAAGACAGTTAATAATAGTTTAGAAATTGTACAATATGATACAATACAGTAATAATATGGGGACAAACGACAAGTGACAAGTGCAAAAGAACATGGCCGTTTGCCTGCGTGTTCATGAGTGAATGTTCCTATCTTGACCCTCTAAGATATCCTGAGAGTATTTGTGTGTTTAAGTCCTATTGTCAACACTAGCTATAATCGTATACTACAGAGTACAAAGCTAAGCCACATACTGTAGAAGGCAATTTAATGGCGTAAAAATTCAAGTTTGTATTATACTGAAAATGCAGTAGGCTATAGCAGCAAGCTTTGCCTCAGAGGAACTAAAGGTTTGTCTACCATACACGATAAATACTGATGAATAAACTGATTGACTAATGAATGAATACATGTTCTGTAATGCTAGTGTAGATATTAGGATTCAACCTTTGTGTGGTTCATTGCTAATAGTTTTGTTTTATCAGGTCTTACTATTGCACCCAAACATGTTGAAGGAGTGGGTAATGGTGACAAAGTCATACCCCACAGGCAGATGTTCTCACAGTCACATTCTATAAACCCCTGCATTACGTTATCAGGGTAAAGGTTCAATGTAACAGTGGGCTGTATTTCAATATACCCAACAGCCTAACCCCCAACAGAAGCATACACTTCCAAGATAAATAATGTGATTTTGGAGAGAAATTAAATTAGACATTCAATGGCATAGATAAAAATGTATCCCGGCTTTTCCCGTTTGGCTCTGTTACGCTGAAACTAGCCTATTGAAAGGGGACTTCATGCTAACTGGATGTAGGCTAACGTGCACTCTCTATGTAGATCTCTCTGTAGCCTACTGTTCTCTCATTTCTTGGCAGTGATGACTGGAGGGATGTCGGTGGTGGCCTCGTTGCTCTCCGCGCTCTCGTCTGATTCGCTGCCGGCAGCGCCGGGCTCGGCGTTGGCCTCCTCGCTGCTCAGGACGTCGACTCCTTGCGACTCCTGGCTGGCACTGAGGCTATTGCTAGCGGCGCTGTTGCTGGCGGCGCTCTCCGGCTTGGGAAAGGAGGCCTGACGCGGGGACTCCTCCTGGTCTTGGGATGAGGTGGAAGCGTCTATGCCCTGGCTCTCCTCCTCGGGAGTGCTGGTGTCCTCCTCCAAGAGATCGTGCACCTGCATGGCCTGCTGGTGAATGACAACGGTGGGCAGGAGGAGTTTAGTCATTTTTCTTTAGAAGTGTCATTTTGTCCTTTATAGCCTCGTGAGACCATACTGATCTTGCAAATTGCCCTGCCAATCAGCTTCAAATTGCGTTTAGGTGGACAGACAGCAAACAGGTTAACGTATAGCTGCAATATCGTTTCATTTGAACTGGAGAGTAGCACGTTTAGTCACTGAAAGATGAGAAAAGAACAACACCAATAGAAAATAAGTTCTCACTCTTCTACTGGCTGTCTTCGGCAAGAGTTTGACTTAACAACTGGCTCCGCTGGTTCACAGGTTCGTCCAATCACCTAACCTCGCGAGACCATCCTGATCTCGCGAGCTTCAGTTTAATTTCGGCATTAGAATCTGTCTGGAAAGCCTCTG
This sequence comes from Amblyopsis rosae, assembly GCA_025399935.1. Taxonomy (NCBI): domain Eukaryota; kingdom Metazoa; phylum Chordata; class Actinopteri; order Percopsiformes; family Amblyopsidae; genus Amblyopsis; species Amblyopsis rosae. The sequence continues at coordinate 15,792 of JAODTR010056597.1, forward strand.
AATCATTTTGAATGTGTCCGATTAACAACTGAACTTTGTAATCATCGTCGTGTTTATAGCTACACGGGCCTGGTTTTCCAATCACTTCGTGCTTATAGCTATACGGGCGTTGTTTTGGTGTGCCGACCATGGTGCCGACCAGATGGTTCATCCAATCAACTGCCAAGTATTTTTTTGAAAGTGTAGCCATTCACAAACAGTTTCAATGTACGGCTCCCCAGATGGACTTGTGATAACAATTCCTCTGGCATATCAGGTTAGCAATCACCTGCTAAGTATATATTTTAGAGTGCCTGCCCTTTTCAAACAGTTTCAATGGACCACTTCCCAGTGTGTGTAACAATCTGGGGAGCTGTTAGAGCATCATCTTAATTTGTCCTGGTGCCACAATGGTGGAAGGCGCTGCTGTCCTGGCAACAGCTCAGGACAGCAGAAGGTTTATTCATCTCCTCCACCTCTTCCCTATCCACCTCGGTACCTTAGTGACCTCACTACTCACTCAACTACTGACCTGTACTTTATAGACCTACACTATGTAGATCTGTACCTTATAGACCTTCGGCATCTTCTCCACCTCATTGCCATCGGCCATGTCGTATTGTGCCGTCTTCTTTCCGTAATCGACCACCTCGTACGACTTGTACGTGGAAGGGCCCTTCTGATAGGACTTGTCCTCTACATAGATGGACTTGTATTCACTGGGGTAGCTGCTGTCTCCACGCCCCTCGTCTATGACCACGTTGGCCGTGACAGGCTCCGGGGTGGGCTCCTCCGTTACCACGGGGATCACCTCAGTCACAGGAGAAAGGGTGGAGGCCTCCTCGGACTCAGAGCTCTCACTGGTGTCATCCTGGAAGAGACAATGGAATAACCACATTAAATGATATGTCCTATGAGAGCATGGACCGAGTTGAACTAGTGTTGTTATGAGGCCTCTTGACAAGGCATGTACTGTAGCTCAGTTGTTGGACCATCAGATGGTTTTATCTGAGGGCCCAGCGTTTCATTTAATGTGTTGGGAAAACCCATTTTATCTGCAGACTTACAATTACGGAATCAATAATCAATTTTTCCAATGCTATACTTAATGACTTGAATTTAGACTTACTTTAAAAATCTTATCTTACCTTATCTTATCTTATCAATCTAATCATAAAAGTGAATTAGTTACAGTAATTATCTAATGTAAACTGGTCTAATTTAAGGATTTATCGTGTATATCATCCCCTACTTCAGCTTCATCGTCTTTATCGTCATCATCTTCATCACTGTTTTTTGTAGCATCTGTAGCCTCGTCTGGAATTTCGGAAATCTCCCCTGTGGCATCTACAGCCACGACATCCTGAAACATCACACAATCACACAGAGGCAGTAAACATTCTGCATCATTTTGTTTTATTAGCTGTCAATGAATTTTACAACAAGCCGTGGGCAGATGCCAATCAAAGCCACAGGGATATACGAGGCTGCATAACTGCCAATTCTAAATGACGTGTGAGATTTAACCTGAAAGGTGATATACAGCATCATAGATAAAAACAATAATAACAAACATACGTTAGACTGCCCTGTTAGAAGATGTGAGGTTTACCTGTCTAAGTGCTGCCCGTTGTAGTAAAGCTGGTGTTCTGTTCATGGCACCAGGCCTCAACTGGGAAAAGTAAGATGGAAAGTCATTATGAGTGACTGTCACATGTACTCTTTTCCCCGCATACACTCAAAACCCTTCCTCTAATGTGTACACATGAATATGAATGCGCGCTCGCACACACAAAGTCGTTATGATTTTGCCGTGATGTGTTGTGGCGATACTTACGACTTCTTCAGAACTCTCTGAACTGCTGCTTGGTTTCCTAGCCTAATATGAAGACACATCATAATCAGAATATATAACGCACGATTCACTAAACATATATCATAATCTAAAATAGCATCATAAATTAAATCATCATGACAACTGAACTATATGGTACGGTATATTACATTAAAAACAAGACATTAATTTCAATTAAACCGGCATACACTTTGCTTGTATTGACATACAGTATACTGTAAATGTTTGCAAAACATATTTTACTTATTAACACTATTACATAAACATGTCCTTCTTGTATCATAGTGTACTGTATGTTAAAAAAGTTATATTATATTATACTTATTAACTGAACATACAAAGAATGTAAGCTAAAATATAGATGCATGAGACTTACCGGCCGACATAGGACTGAGGCAAAGAGCAGTACAAAAACAATAGCCACCTTCATTTTGTTTAGGGTTTAGGGTCTGAAGAGGATGGAGAAAGACCGACATAGTCAGGTTTAAGAGAATGGACAAGGCATACCATAAATGGCACAGCAGGTTGTCACAATCTACTATATATACGAACTACAGTAGTTGTCATTATGTCGGCTTAAAACTGGATGTCAGTCCTAGAATCTAAACACCAGTTGCAGTGCTTGATTCCCTGTAGAAGGAGGGAACTAGTGATGCTGTAATTACAGAGTGTAACAGGACATTAAGTTACCCCAGTAAAACAGTTTCGCTGTCATCAGAGAGAAAATCACATAATTCTAGTCAATGGTTTTTAAATCTATGGGAAATGACACCAACAAGGTGTGATATGGCAGTGATAGATCCACAAATGACAGGAAAAATGTAATATGTTCATCAGCCGGACTCTAAGGATAATCAGAGGCTCTCTGTGAAGCCTTCCGATGAGCAAACTGCAATGCATCCCTTTGACAGAGAAGGGAGTTGTTTCGGGACATTTCTTTTTTTGGGTAGCCATAAGAAAAATAAAGCTTGTGGGTTTTGATGGCAGCTGTACCTGTGTTTGGTTTAAGTAGCTTTTGTTACATTTAATCACTAGCATGCGAGGGAAAAGCCTGTGGTCAGAGCCTGGCCAGTCTATTTAGCTCTACATGTAATGATGGCCTCCTCCTACACGGTATAATTCATGATTTTAAACGAGGAACGCAAAGCCACAGTGTACAGTAGAATAAATACGACAGATGCCGGTTGTGCGTGTGTGTGTGTGTGTGTGTGTGTGTGTGTGTGTGTGTTGGGAGTGTGCGCTTGAATGCACGCCTCTATGTGCAGTTGTGTTAATGTGTTAAAGGGTGAGTTCTTATATAGCACATGTGTGGATCTGGTCTGGGCTTGTGACTTCAACTGCCCTCCAATTAGCGGTTCGGATGGGGCCATAATGTATGTGCATTGGAGTAAAGAGATGGACGGGAGAGGCCACCACTGCAGGTAAGTGAGAGGGAGAAGGGCTTAGAACACACTGAAAAACAAACTGTAAGTAGAGATAGATGCCAAGATGTGAGGTATAGAAAAGCAAGATAGAAAAGACAGAAATAGAGAAGCCTGAGATGTATATCAAATAATAGACCAAATAAATTACAAATAAAACACACACACACTGTTTATAGATGTAAATTATATGCTCTATGACTATAGCCTGTGATTGGTAACTGTAAATGTACAGTAGTTAGCTGCATTCCCATAGGCTGATTACAGTCAATGACACCAGTAGAGGAAGCTATGATAAATGACCAAGTAACCTCTGGAAAAGCCAGAGGACCAATCCTACTGCAACACAAAACAAACACATTTGATACTGTGACAGATATAGCCAATTACAGTAGGGTGGTCAAGCCCACCAACATGGTTGTTGGTTTAAGCCCCAACAAGCCAAGCCTACGTGCAAACATCCTTCATAAAGATGCCTCAACCCTACCTGTTCTTCAATAGTAATAATTTGTGAAGAAGAAGCTCAAATGTTTTGTTTCATTGAAAGGTCTCAATATTTCCACTTAATCGTTTGCATTTGTATTATAATTATTTTGAGCACTTCCAAAATACATTATAAATGCACAATGACACAACATGAAAATATTGGTTGCCATGCATTTTGTTTTAGATCATTTAAAATAATTCTTCCAATTTTAAAATGCTTTCTGTGCATATTCCTGTGCAATGATCTGTAATATAAATACATGTGCTCTTACCTTGTCAGCCTGCTGGGATGTTTTGGAGCCAGATAGGGAGAGCTCTACTGATGCGTAGGAGCTAGTTATATGTTGAATGGAGTCAGTATTCTCCTGTGTCTCTGGGTGTGTTGACTGCTGTGTGATGCTGTTGAACCTGAGCCTCCTGGTTGGCTTATAAATTATCTAGCCTGCACCAGCAGCCAATCAGGTGAGGGCTTGTGATGTCACGAGCTTAACCACTTTGTGGTCCAAAACTCCTCTCTCCCACTCTTCCTGTGGTTGAGGCTGTGAGTCGGTGGAGGCGCGCACGCACACACACACACACACGTTAATTTGACTCACACACACACACACACGTTAATTTGACTCTTTCTCTTTTGTTATATAAAAACATATTTCACACACACACACACACACACACGCACACGCACACACACACACACACACACACACACACACACACACATTGCGGAAATGAATCGGGGGACAAGCGGTGACTTGCAAGGAGAAAAACAGCACCAGCTGAGGCTGGACAGCATGACGATGATTCAAGCTTCCTCCCGAAGCGGGCCAGCCGCGGTGCAGACGCGACGATGGCACTTGACGGCCACCTCTTTACACTAATTGGGGAATTTGTCTGCATCTCCAAGCCAATTTGTCTTGCTCGTCAGTCAGGATGGTGGCGGGTTAATGCACCACCTGTGTCGTGAAGGTCGTAGGCAGAGATAATGGTTGTGTGTGTTGTCTCCGATTGACACACAGTGGATAAAAGTAGCCACTTGGTTGCATCACACAAGCTAAAGGTATACTGTATAGTTTTAGCATGGTATAACTGATGAAAGAATGTACATAAACATCAGCTTGCATTATTCAGTATAATATGTATACCCTAAAACTGACCACAGAATAAAGCAGTATTCAAATGTATGCTTATTTTCTTACAGGAGTTTTTGAGCAAGGCTTTGGGCTCTAAAGTTTACAAGTGAAAGCACATGTTGTTTAATTATTTATTATAATCTGTAGTATCTAGAACATATTGTTGCATTATTTAAAGCACTGTTTTCAAGAAGTGAATACATTTTATATCAAACAATAATAAGTAAAGTAAAATCTAATTGTATAGATCGTGTATCAATTCAAATGTTCTGATTTAGACATAACCTGACTGGTTGCGTAGATTAAACCTATAATTAAACTGACTATGCTGTTTTCTGTATGGCATGAATGCACTCACAAACATGGTAATCTTTCAATTTGCCTGTCTCTCAGCCTGACTGATGCTCACACACGCACACACACGCGCGCACACACACACACACACGCAAACGTATCCTCACCCTATAGGGAGGTGCATGGGTTTGGAGAATATACTGTTCTGTAAAAAATAACGCCAGAAAAAAGGCATGTTTCATAATATGTATCACAGTTTTGAATGTAACAAGCACTTATTAATTATGTTAACCTATTGCTTTACCCCATACTGTACTAATGTAAATTGGCAGGTAAAAGTATAGATGTTTTCTGCATTGCTTTCTTCTCTATGACCGTTTCTTACAATGAGGTCTCTGCATCTTAGCAAGATGCTTTCATCCAAACTGAAATACAGTTATAGTTATGAATGTAATTTTTATGGTGCAGGTATCAGTTAAGTCTTTATCTAATGGATGCTTACATGGCATGTTGCGAATCGAACCCAAGACCTTTCAAATGGGAGTTGACCACCTAACACTTACTGTTATCCCCCCCCCCGCCCTTATCCTGCCCCCATGCACCATACATTTAACAGCAGAAGGGTGACAGGTGTTAACAGTACGTCAACAGGCCAGGTTTTAGATTTATTGTCGGGGTTGTTTCCATGCATACATTCTGGTGAATGTACTTATAGTTGAGAGAGTTACTGTGACATGTTTCAATGTGCACATAAGATAGTCATAAATGTTTGATGGAAAAGTAGCAATTATAAATCATGCTTGAGTCAGCCAGCGTTGGCTGGACTGGGATTGAAAGAGGAATAAGCAGCATGAGACATTGTAGACAGACACGTCTGGGATAAATGTGTCAGGACCTGCTATAGACGTGGGTAATATTTCTCCACAGCTTCATCTGATGACAGATTTATAACAATGTTCTGCTTGTGTTTGTAGAGACAGAACATTTTTATATACAAAATAAGTCACCTATCCATTAATGTGCGTGCACTTACCACACACTGAATGAATAATGTTTATATTCTTTCATCTGTCAATTATCTATAAAGGTGGGGCTGCGGGATGGATTAAGATGAGTCAAATGATGATGCTGTAACAAACATTAAAATCAGTGATTCAATGAGAATCAAGGTACATTAAAGTTAACATTAATAATGCACGGTGGTTACGGTCATGTGTGTGTCTTTCTTTATTTGGTATGTGCATGTGTATATTTACTGTTTGTCTGCAGATGTGCGAAATAAAGGTTTTACACAATGCCACTATTTTATCTTACCGCCCATACAGAACCACCTTGGTTGTAAATTGTAGTGATTTGATTTTACAAAGCATTTTACAAAGGGAAAGATACTGTTGGCAACATTGTGCATGATGAACAATGCACACTTGCATGTGTGCATTCTTTTTTTTCTATTTCTCGCGGTGGATACATGCGGACATAATAAAAAGAATTGACCTCCCGTGCTGCTGTACTGCGTTGTGTATATCCTTGGTGTACATGTGTGCATGTGTGTCTGTCTCTCTGAATATCTGTCTGAAGTAGAGAATAGTGAATAGAAAATAGAAAAAAAGGTGAAAAACTCCAATCATGATATCTGAAGGGTATTTTCTATTACATTCATATTTACGTGTTGTTGTGCTGCTGTGCAGACATAAACCAAATTCTACCACCAATAAAATGCTCTCACTCAATCGTAATGGAATAGTTCCTTGTTATAATGTAAGTAAACAAAGGCAACCAACATGTTAGGGGTTTTCTGCTGATTGAGCTAGTTTTTATTGTGGCAACTGAAACAATAGTGCAATGCTGTATTGTTTGGGTTATTCTTTCTGTGCACCTAACATAAGCAGTCTGCTTGAGGCATGAAATAAATACATTGGGAAATACAGTATACAAGGCTCCAACTTAATGTGGCTGGGGGCTGCCTATCCGTGGCTTTGGTGGTGTGCTGTTGCAGCACAAACAAAGGCCGCAATAGGAATAATACAATGAATGTGGTGAACAGCTCTGGAAAACACACACGCTCTCATTTTCATAGCTTCTTTCCCAAACTGTTTCCCAGTCTGGTTTGTCGTGCTGGTAATGAGAAACAACCACGGCAGCCCCCATAACAAGCCTTTTTGGAGCGCTGTTGTCTTTTAAAGAGGCATTTTAATGTTCTGATCCTAATATAAAACAAAGTTCCTCATGAAGAAGTAATGGAATAAACAGTGCACAATGTAATGATTTAAAGAAACAAGTATAATATATTTGTAACTAAACACTGTTAAAACAATGTGTATATTTGGGTGTAAATGCTTTCAAATGGATGTACACTACTAACATCTGTCTGGCCCCACGTGCTGCAAAATGTATCTAAACACACACACATGTACACACAACACACAAGTCAGTTTACACGGTTAGTGGGTCAACATCCTGTACTAGTTTTGATCTACTGTATCCACCTTATTCTTTATTGGAGATATTTCCCATGATTCATTGTTTGACCTTTATTTTTTACCAGGCAAGTTGACTGAGAAATCTATTTAGTTTTTTCAGAAGGTGTGGATGGCTGGATCTTCAAGGCTTACAGTAACAGAGATGTCCATATTTTATTCTAAATTATTGTGTTCCTCTCTGTGTGGCCTGAGCATTGACTGTAAATAAAAAAACAGTACTGGTAGTCATGGCGGCGCACATAGATCGTTCAGCAATCAGGTGGATTGGAAACAGGTCATCACATCCTAAGCATTTGGTTCCATGGACATATATTTTTATTGTGCTTGTGTGTGTGTGTGTTGCAAGCACATAAGCTACATGCTACGCAAATATTTTTTGTCTATAAAAATATCCAGTAATAACAGAAAAATGTATATTTCAGCCTATGAAAGCTATCCAAAAGTGCAACAGTGTAGCCTTGCAAATGTCAATGATCATTGTAGCATAGGCTACATTTTCTTTGAGTTGAGAATGAAACATCTAAAACTGTCTTTCTTTTTCTTTATATATACAAACATGTCCTGATCAAAGCTTTAAGAAGCAAAATTACATGAGTTAGCTTGCAAAGACAGGCATTGTGGCTATCCCCACAACTTTTTTTAACAGTGAATTAAAGGTTTTAGATATGTCTCTTTGTAACATGGCCAAGGAGTTGCTTGCCAGTGGGCCTTCATGAGGAAATAAGTGTATCTTGTCCCCGTATGTGTACTACTGTAGACAAGCCTCTGCAGGTTTCCTTGCACTTTAGACGTCCTTTATTTCTACATTAGTGTTTCCTATTTGCCATATAGGCCTATTGTAGTCATTTTCGTAACTGTTTTGGCACTGACGCCCAGCTATCTAGTTGTCTGCCAAACCAAGTAATCTAAATGTGGATCAGTACTCTGGAATAGATGTTACAGGGAACTGCATTACTTTACCAGGGTTCAGCTCAGGGTTTTAGTAAATAGCATAGTAACTTTTGTTAGTTTGTCAATGTGGAAATAATAATATGCTGTTTTTACAGTATTATAACAGAAATTTCCATCATTAGCTTGCCATGTGCTTAATTATCAGTCATTGACATAACATTTAACTTATTAACATCAGCTCTGTAGCATTTCATGCTTTATAAAGCCCTTTATTTGATTATTTGTACAGTAATGAACAATAATATATTAACTATTTAACTTAAAATGCATTATAAAATGGGATTATGTTATTTATATATATATATATATATATATATATATATATATACACACACACACACACACACACACACACAGATAGGCTACACTTGTATTTGTGTGTGCGTGTGTGTGTCTGTTTCAGTTTGTGCATACATGTGTCTGCAGGTTTGTAGGCCAGCACATTTAATGTAAAATATGCATAATTTATGTTTATTTGTTCATTTTCAGTACAATGAAGGAAAGTTGACTGACCCTCTCCTGTCAGTAACATGCTTTTTTTATTAGGTTTAATTTGTATATACATTTGATCCATCTTTTGTAGGTAAAGAATGCCATTCCCAAGAAGGCTTGCTAACAAACTCAAATATAAACAAAATAACCTCTCAATTCAATGCTCCACAAGCAAACTCCTCTTCATCACTTTGTTTGTGTTCATTTTACCGTACAGAGCCAGGGCGACGTAGAAGATAATTTTTTCAGCACACACAGAAAGCAGTAAATTAGTCTTCATCAGTTAGCCGCAACAGTACTGTGCACCCAACAGCAGTGCAAGACAAGAGATTGTAGCATTCTTAGTAAAAAACATATAGACATCATCCAGACAATATCTTAAATTATGTCAACATAAATAAAAAATCTAAATCTTTGGCTCAACCATTAATGAGAACCATGAGAACCATTAATGAGAACCTACTATTTTTTGACATTTAAATAATCTTCAGAGCTGATCATTTGATGTTTGGTCACACATTAGAGAGGACCACCTCTATTATGTGTTAGACATTTTTGTAATTAAAGTTCCTGACCGTTTAAGTGCATTTTGATTTGTAGCAGGCTGGAGGCCAAAGGCCTACATCAAACAAGAACAGAATCCAGCAGCTAAGCGTATGTGCCATGACATTAGGTCAACCTCATTAAACAACACAACAACATAAACTTAAAGTTTAAAGCAGTCAGAGAATGCAAGCCACTTACTTGACATTGCAACAGTTCAGTTCAGAGTAGGTGAGAAATTGGGGAGTTGTAACATGGGTCAGTTGTAACACTTCCAATTTCTCCAATAAGGAACAAGTTACCAATCACCTGATTCACATTGAACATGGCCCATTTAGTCCTTATTGCACATGTGAGGAAGTAGCACCCAGTGACAGACACCATTTTAGAAGGAATATATATATATATATATATATTTTTTGTTTTTGTGATAGCATTGTAGGCTCATCAAACTAAATGTTATTGTGTGTCTATGTATATATTTACATATCACATTTTGAGCGGACTGGCTTATACAGTAAGCACACCAAGATAAATCTGTTACACCTCCCCTCATAGGGAGAAAGTATGGGTTACCCTACGTTGGCTCGCTCGGCTACAAAAATCGCCCAGTCTCTGGCGAGCTGTCGCTGAGGTCATGTTTGTGTCCAAATAGGGGGAGGCGTGTCTATCACCAGCGACAACCAGGAAGTAAAATGAGGGCAAACATGGGCTTTATTCCCGCAAAAAATAAAAATTTACATTAAAAATTTAGTTTTTCATCTGTAAATAGCTAAACATTGGTTGCCAATTTTGCCACTTTATGCCTGTATCACACAACTGTGATCATATTTCCAATGAAACCATCTTCCATGCACTCATTTTAAGAATTATATTAATCTGTATGATGGCAGAGATGCATCGTAAATAGTAGGAAAACCTGGGACACAATTATACATTTTAATCAACTTTATTGTGCGCAAATTTACAAGTAAAGAAAAAGAAGGAAGTTGACGATGCAGAGAGCATCTACCCTGCCATTGGTTGCCCCCGAACATTCTCCAACTTTACACTATCGCTGTCGTCGCTCTGCGACAGTCACCACTGTCACCATGGCTCATGTTTGAAATGAATGATAGCTTGTCGCTTTGTAGTTGTAGTGAGCAGACAGTATGGTAAGGCATCATGCTAAACCATGCTTTTCTGTAACATGCTTTTCTGTATTGCTAGGGTTCCAGATGTGTAACGCTTGTTATTATATAGAGTTCTGTGGAGTAGAGCCATACCCAAGCAGGCTAACTTAAAACTACAGTGTAATGCAGTATTCAGTTAAATTTTGCCTGGAATACCTAGAAATAATGTTGAATGTGTCCGAGTAGCAACTGAACATATAAATCAGTGTCATTTTGATATCTATGCGGGTGTGGTTAAGATGTGCCGACACCGAAAGCGAGCAGATGGTTCATCCAATCAACCTTTGTCAAACTTCTTCAAAAAATTTTTTTTAAAGTACCTGTCCTTTACAAACAGTTTCAATGGACGCCTCTCCAGGCTTCAGTTCAATTTCGCCGTGAGAATCAGTCTGGAAAGCCTCGGAATAATTTTGAATGTGTCCGAGTAGCAACTGAACTTTCCAATCAGTTTATAGCTATACGGGCATGGTTTTCCAATCAGCGTCGTGTTTATAGCTATACGGGTATGGTTTAGGTGTGCTGACCATGGTGCGAAAACAACCAGATGGTTCATCCAGTCAACTGCCAAGTATTTCTTTGAAAGTACAGCCATTCACAACTGCTGTACACAATGTATGGCTCCCCAGATGGACTTGTGACAACAATTAATCTGGCATGTCAGGTTAGACGACAGCAGCTAATGGATGAGAAAGGAAAAGGTTAGGAGCGAAACCGGTTTTCATGGTCTGAATGATCATGCTTTAGGCCTATACAATATACTGAATATATACTGTTTTGGGCATGGTGTGCTTAATACAGTGTTTAGGTCTTTTCTTGGCTCGACTGCGTTTGTGTGGTTAAAATAATGTGTTCTCATTCTTTTTGGTGGCATTGTGAAAACCATGGTAAAAACCAAAGGATTGTTTATATTGATTCAGCATTTTATCTTCCACTTTAAAGGAGCAATGTTATGTCTCCAACCCTCCAACCTCACTTTACACACATCTCACTGTGGTTTACAGTATCATTGTGGCAGTGATGTCAGTCACATGTTCTTATCTATTTACAATCCCAACCTACAACACAATACTGTTGGCGGTGAGTGTTGCAGTAAAATGGGCAGAAAAACACTAGGCGTAGCCTAGTGTACAGCGCACTCAATGTACAAAAGACATTGAGGTTACCGGTAATAAGCATGACATGGAGGATCAGTCTATTCTTTGTTGTGTATTAGAATATATTAGTGAAACATTTCCTGATTGACACACAACAATAATTATCTTTCCTGAATTGAAGAGCTTTCTCTTACTTAAAGGTAAAGTCAGCTATTGCAAGCTAAATGTAAGATAATACACTTTTTGTCAAATTCAACAAATATCTCTTTGCATTTAGATAGCTTATTTCGACGTGTGATCCACTGCCATGGAGGACCGCGGAGCGATACTGTTTTGATTTGAGCTCGTAGTTAGCAAGAATGACTGACCATACCTTTAAATGCTATGTATATAGTTGTGTCAGACATACAGGTGACATACAGGTGCATTCCCTATACACATTTGGTTCTAAAATGGTATGGCTATTCATATAGACAGAGAAACCTTTAAAATGTAAACATCATACTTTTTTGCCATTTGTTTATCCTCCTAATTTATTATGTTCTAATAAATTCTAAAAATAATATTACCTTAGTGGCTTTTTACTAAGGTAATATTATCGCAAGGATCATAAGGAAAAATAGGTAAATTCAGTATTATGTAGTTGTTTATTGCTGTGTGGGTTAGATTGTGTAGCCCCACAGCCAGTCGTGTGTAGGAAGAGCCCCACAGGCAAATATACTGTAGTAAATTGGTGGAATTAGTAGGAATATGAATCAAAATCATGCAAAATTCTAATATCCATAACCTTGTTACCAGATACTTCATATTTGTGAGATTTTTCGAGGTAAAAGCACATACCTACTCTTCAAAGCCTGCCCTTTGTACTTAGGGCTAGGGTTAGGGTTACTGTAAATTGTATTGTAAATTGTACTGTAACATCACTGTCTGGTGTACAAAGTGTAATTCTCTATTTCCATGGTCAGAGCTAGCCTTGTTGTGATATCATCCTAATCTAGCGAGCTCTAGTTTGACTTTGCTGTGAGCATCAATCATGTTTATGCACATGGGTCTGAAGTGGTTGGTTCATGTTCAGATGTATACAGTATCTAAACCTCTATTAGCAGACATGAGCGGGCTGAGATTCTTTCATTCTACGATTACTAGAAAAGGATAGAACAACAGGAGAGGGTAAGGATTCCATTCGTGAATAGACAACGTTCATTGCAAACTAATTAGCTGGGATACGTCTGAGATGAGGGGAGAGAGACAGACAGACAGACAGCCAAATATATATTTATGAGGGATGTTTTTTTTTTCAACACATTCTCTCTCTCTCTTACTTATATTTGTATCAATCTTTCAGTCTTTGTTCATCATCATTGCTTTATATCAGTTCCATCACTATTATGAAGTTATCATGTCCTTTTCAGATTTTCAGCCATAGGTACATTTTTCATCAAACTTAATATTCATGTCCATTACAGTTTTCCAAGTTGCTTTAATACATTTATCAGATACGAATTTGAATGATCAAAACTAGTGCATGTCATAAAAACAATTTATCATTTTTTTGAACAAAGTACAAATGCAATTGGCACATTCATGCACAATATTTTATGTTGTATGCTGTTTCCTAAATTCATGTTGATAAAAATGGATGTGTTTAATTAATACCCCAAATCATCTAGGTATTGGTTCATTGCATAAGTCGTTACATACAAAAGAGTTGAACGAGTTGTCATAAATATTATACTTTTATTGTAAATGTGTCCTGATTTAATTTGTGCTCAGATGTGTCTTGACTTTCACCTATATGAAGGAATGTGTGAAGCAATAGCTCAATCAATGACTAACCAGATCTATAAAATGTCTAGGCTAACATTCAATTGGCAAGTATATAGACATACTCTTCTGGGGTGTTTCCTTGTTTACAGTTCTATGTTCGTTTTTATGCCTTTATGTTATGCAGTGCATTTAGTTTATTTTGCTGCAATTACATTGTTGACAAATTACAGTACAAACAACAGTAAAATCATAAATGTGAATTCTGTCCAATCTCTTGCAATCAATCTCCAACATACTGTACAGTGATGTGTAACATTGTGCTGTTTAAATATACTGTATATGATAGACAGAGCAAATGCAGCCATGTGCATTTTCAATCATTGTCATCAAAACCTATAGTTCACATCAGAAGGTGACAACATGACGTGTCATTCTGATGGCACTGACATGTCCTTTGACATACAAATGAACTTCTGACAGAGTAAGATTTACAAGCTTTTGTGTGATGCTGTTTGTACAAATTGTTTCAAGAACTGGACAAACTGGCTTGCAAATGTTGAGAACGAGTTTCCATTTTGTTTTCCACTATGTTATGCCAAAAATATGAAAAACTGCATTATTTTGAAACTGAAGGGACAAACTATATGGAATACATTGTGTGTGTGCGTGTCTTGTAGTCAATGATAGCATCAATGACTCATGGTTCAATGGCAGTAAGGATGACTTAAGCGGTGTCTGTGTGTGGGGGTGTGTGGTCGCTGACACATGACAGTAGACACATCCTTTTATGACTGTCTGCCTTAGTAATGATAAAAACTATAAACGTCAAACTTTATGTATTTTTGTCATGTGGCACCATTTCTTGATGTTTGTGTCTTGCTGTTTGTTATGCTTTCTTTATAACGGCAATAACACACCTATCGTTGTGTGTGTGCGCTGCTTTGCACATGTTTGTATTTTGACCATGGCATGACACAGTTGTGACTGACTTTTGTAATCATCCAATTGAAAAGGCATTCTTGGGAAATGTACAAATCATACATTTATTGTAGATTATCAGTAACCTGACACAACCTGATATCTGTGTCTGGGACACATCCATCTGGGGAGCCCTCCATTAAAACGGTTTCAAGAGAAACAAGACTTTGCATGTGATTGGACCAACCTGTGAACCAGCAGTCTGTTGTTAACCACTCTGCAGTAGAAAAGCTGGGAGAAGAGTGAAAACATTTTTTTTTTTTCTCTAATTAAATTTCGATTTTAACCAAAGATGTAGCCTATGTGTAGTAGCAAGCTAGTTGACTATTGCTGCATATCCTCATGTGAATCTAAGATGTAATCAAATGTTAACTTTCCTAAAACAAGATATGGGGAATGACACTCGGATTGGTTTATCGTATGTTAACACACCCATCAATAATGAAAAGATCAAGTCCAACCATTTTGTTGCTGTTAAAATAGCAAACATGGATTTTGACACGCCCTAAATCCATTTGCGCCTTGGTTAAGTTTGTGCGCTTAAATCGTTAAAATAGGGCTTAATGTTTCACTTGTTTCTACTAACAATTAATTAATTAATAACAATGATTCGGCAATTCCACTCATTTTAAATCTCCAAACATCCACGGTACCGCAACCTCACGCCTATGCCAGAGGATTATAATAACCAGCGTTCATATCCCTCCGCCACCAACTGTCTACCATCCATCATCTCGCCTCGCCTTTCCATGTTTGTTGATTAATCCAATTTCATCTCCTGTGAAAAATTATTTTTCTGAGCTGCTGCTAGCTGCTTGCTAGATCCTCAAAACCCACCTCTTCAAAGTTGCCTATGACATTTTACCCTTTGTTCCATGTTGTGCATTTCTACATTTATTTATTCATACATTATTCATTATTTATTTATTAATTTATTCAATAAACATCCTGTTTCAAAACATTTGAATTGTTTTTTTAGGTTGTTCAAATAATGCAAGCTAACCCAAACACACTAGAGTACCATGCAAGCAGTGTTGTCAAACTGCAGATATCTGTGATGCATGCTTTGTGATAATTAGTTTTTCCATCCATATGGATCCATATACATAAAACAAAAATGTTTTTATATATTCAAACTAGATTGATACTTGTGCATATACACTGCTTATCTACAGACAGGAAGCCATGCATCACTTGTGCAGGATGCTGTGTGGTGTGCATGTCTGAGTGAATGTAAGATGAGCATCTACCCATCGGTTTCCTAGTCTCCCCTGTAGTGATTTACAAATTGTGTACAGAAAATAAATTAATTCACCAGGATTAGATAGTCTTCACATTTAACATATGCGTTTATTTTAATAACATCTGTTGTCAGTGTGTACATAAAAATACATGGTATAACAATTCTCACAATGTACTTAATAAAATTAAGTAATTTCAAGTACATTTTATAGCCCTTAATCACATTACAGTCTCAAATGGCTTTATAACCTGCTCCTCCCCACTGACATGGAAAGACATTTGTAAAAACCATGTGGGTCAAAAAGGAAGGGATCACAAAGGGAGGAATCCACCCTTCCAGGATGTTTAGGATGCAAACTGCAATAGGTGTGAATGGGGCATAATATGAAATGTTACATTCAATGAAATGCATCGCAATGTATAGGAACAAACACACTGTATATTAACTAAGATTTGTAGATGTTATATTGACAGATACAGTGCCAGGAGAATGTGTGCTGGTCCCAGTTTTAGCCATGTCTGTTCAGGTCTGAGGATGTGACCTGGTTCCAGTCACGAGCAGGTCCGCTCACCATCCCTTGGGTCTGCTTAAAGCACCCATCCCCCTCCACCGGAGACATGGTTGCAGGAAAGACAGCCACTGCCATCCACACGTTGTCCAGGACCATGGCAGCATCTCCCCTTGACGACACATCCATGGCAGCATCTCCCCTTGACGACACAGCCACACGTTGTCCAGGACCACGGCAGCATCTCCCCTTGACAACACATTCACACTGTGTAGGACCATGGCAGCATCTCCCCTTGACGACACATTCACACTATGTGTAGGACCACGGCAGCATCTCCCCTTGACAACACATTCACACTGTGTGTAGGACCATGGCAGCATCTCCCCTTGACAAATTATCCACATGGTGTGTAGGACCATGGCAGCATCTCCCCTTGACGACACATCCACATGGTGTGTAGGACCATGGCAGCATCTCCCCTTGACAACACATCCACATGGTGTGTAGGACCATGGCAGCATCTCCCCTTGACGACACATCCACACAGTGTGTAGGACCATGGCAGCATCTCCACCGTGAACCGTGCATTCATACTCGGGGAAGGAGAATGAAAGGACAGAAACGCACAAAAGCAGTCACAAGAGCTAAATGCATACAATGTAGGCCCCTAAGCAGAGGGGAACATAACTTGACTAGCTAAATGCCTCACTATACAAATCGTTTTTAAGTTTGATTTTGAAAGTCGCAACAAAACTAACCGCTGTGTATTTTGCTCAGGCCCAGGGACAAGAGATTATCTTTTCTTTTTTTTTGCATTATAGGGACGCATAGCTTTAATTGTTTTTGAGAAAAATAAAGATTTAAAGAAAAAATTTTAAGCAATACATTAATTTATTAAGCAAATAACTAAATAATAGCTACTTCAGTAGGCCTATAGTGTTTTTTTATAGTTGAATTGAAATACTGTATATTCTTGCTGTCATGACTGTGATCTCCCGCAGACACACTATAACAAAACCAATATATTTATCATCATAAAAGTTTTCTGCTGCTGTAACACAAACATGACTGTACAGCAATGTGGTGCGGAAAGCGACGATGCAACTGCTGATATTGCTGAAAGTGAACTGTCTCATTCTCCTCCCCCAACTTTTGGTAACTGTGCAGTCCAGTGGTCTGGTACTGGTTTATAACATGAATAAAAACAACATTGATATACTGTACTGAGATCACAGAATGTGATATGTGATTGTAACATTGACTGCTGAGTTACAGTAAAAAGACAAGAAAGCTCTGTCATGCTACTGTGTTTTATAACTATTTGAATCATTTTCGTGGAACACATTTACACATGTTCCTACAGTAGAAGACAGCCACAATAATACAAACCATTCTGTAGACGTACATACAATATGTTTTGTGCAGTATGCTTTATGTACAGTATGTGTTTTACTATTTCATGTTTGACATACAGTAACCATGATCATTTCCGTGCATAAAACTACAGTTCCGCACATGTGGTCAAGCAGTACTTCAGCATCTAACTACGGTTGACTAGCCTCCATATGAACGACCTACAGTAATTGTAGGCTATATATAAAGGTTTGCTCTCCCAGCCACCAATCCCAACCAAGAGGCCCTCTGTCTGGAGGAAGGAAGTGACCATACATGGGCACATATCTGGGTTTCTAGGCTGACGCCTGTCTCGTTGGATCACTTCAGCTAAAAGGTACCCATACATACCCTTCCAACACAAACTACCCTGTTATGAGAAGTAGTGTGAGAACAAGGGGCACTGGTCACTAATCCCCAGACCTTGGACATTATTTAAAGGTTACAAAGGGTACAAATAAAAAGTAAAATAAACCCCTTTCTCTTCATGGAAATGCGGTATGTCGCCATTATTTTTGTTTGACTGTTTTCAGCTTTGGGGGTGTACTTAAAATTTACGGTGAATTTAATTATTATTTAGTAAATGGAGTGTGTGATGATGAGAGAATTATGAAGGAGGGGATGCAAAGAGATAAAAGAGCGCAAGCATGAAAGCTAGCAAGTAGCGGTGTAGAACACAGGGGAAAGAGAGAGAACTGTAATAAAGAGAAAAGGAAAAAAGAAACACAGCGACCTAGAACAAATGACGATGCTCGCAAATTATGCCAGCTTGAGGTAGGTCTCCCAGCCACTCTATTTGTGGACCGGCGTACAACGTTTCACAATGTTTTCTCCTCTCGCCTGGCAGCTGTAGATGCTGCTGGACAGAGACGTTGTCCGTTAATTTGTGTGGGCTCTCCACCTTCTGATTATGCAAGTGGGGTGGGTCAGGACTCCCTTAGAAACGTTTGAATCATGTTTGGACGTATGTTGGACTGTGTATGAAAAAAGGAACATAGAATGAATTAAACAAAATAAAATAAAATGTAAACATCTAATTTGATATAATAGAGGACATAAATGTTATTAAAGAACAGCCATAACTTATTTACTTATTTGTCACACTACATTTTGTTACACAACTACGCTACACGTTAACGTACAATGCAAATGTGTTGTGCCAGAACGGTTATACAATTCAGGAAATCAAGTGAGCACACAGTCTCACAGAAAATGTCATAAAAATTGTGTTACCCCCAGGCCAATCCAAAAAAAGGTTATTTATTTATTTGTAGATTATTGCTGCAAATGTGATACCCTAAAATGCTTATTGCAGTCAGAAAGGCTACTTTGTGGTTACTATGTGGTTAAAGGTCCCTGTATTATCAGGTATATTGAATATTCTATATGAATAATAAGTTATGTATTAGAGTGATGGCTGAATGTACTGTGAGCTTCTACCTCTTTGGGATGCTGCAGGCTCCTGCTAGGGTGTGTGATGGGTTTATTACACACAGGCCCCAGACAGCTAAATATACACTTTTAAATGTCAAGTCTGAATTACGCCTCATGAACACAGAGCATTTGGGTGTGTGCCACATAGCTGCCAGCTACAACTGGTGTGTGTGTGTGTGTAGGTGTGTGTGCGCGTATGTGTGCGCCTGGTGTGTGTGTGTGTGCGCGTGTGTGTGTGTTGTTGGCAGAGACACCAACAGACCAAAATACTTTTAAGAGAGATAGTTTGAAGCACAGTTAGAGATTGAGAACATGTTTTTCCACTTCTTTCCACTCCATTAGTCTCAGTGCTGTCTCAATGTCCGTTGTTGCTCCAGTGTCTGTTCTGTTTGATCGCTTATCCTCCCTCTTTGCAGTGAAGGCTGCAACCTTGTCTCTTTGACCTTTGACCTGTCTGTTGTCCTCTCAGACTGACTTGTTTCCCCACTGTTTTTCCCTACAACAGGCGTGGCCAACGCAAAGCCACACACACTCTCCTACTGCAGCCAGACATAATGTTTAGATAGTGTAAACTTAGACTTAGTGAGTTCTTGAGCAGAATAACAGCATGTTATGTAAAGGGGTGATTATATTGTGCTGGAATAGATGTAAACGCCAAAATAATTAATTTAGATTATTACTGTATAGGCGGATCAAAAAAAAACTCATAAGTGTTTTATGCTGTTACTTAGTAATACTTCATTGGGGAAGCTATGATGAGCCAGATGCCAAACTGTTGGAATCTGGGTGGTGTCTCCTCACCCAGTTCCAGCGTGTTTGTAGTTTTAGGAGTTGAAGTAGGAGGAAACAATGTGTCCAAGTTGAACAAAATCATCTTTAATATAATAAAATCAGCTTTAATATAATAATAGTAGATCAAAATTACAATCAACAGAGCTCTGGACCACTTCTTTCCAAGACCGACAACATGCAATATCAGCAGTTCACGAAGTCTGGCCCTGCCTCTCTCTCGGCCTATCTGATCCCTATCTTTTTTCCTATCTGATCTTGATTGAGTGTCATTGGCCCTCTCTCCCAATCCTGGGGCCCCACATCCATTCCTCTCCTCCTGCTGGGCGTGGTTGCTGGGGAAGATATCTGTGAACACACTCTTCATGTCCCCACATCATGCCTATCTCTTGTTTACTAACAGTTTGTTCGTTAAAGTGCTGTCCCTATCTGTTTCTATCTGTTTCCCTGCTCCCTGCTGACTCAGCACTTTGTTATGCATAAAACAGTCTAATTCCTACAATAGTGTGACACACAATACCTCTATAAGGATATCTAAACTGTTAAGCATAATCTTTAGTCCCCTGGGTGATGAGGCCTCAACTCCTTCGTCGCCGAGCAGAGCCGACGTCACTGAGACCAAACTGTGCCACACGCTTGACCTTGAGAGATAGCTGCCCTCACTAGGTTCTCCTGCAAAACCTGTTGTTTTCTTTCTGTAACTTTCCACTAGTCTTCCAGTGTGTTCACTTTTAAGCAATAACATGCACCATCTTAAGCCCTTATAAGATCTAATATATATAGAATATCTAAAATGTAAAGCAAAATTTTCGACAAAACGTCGATTGAATGATTGTGCTGTACATATTAATGTCAAAGCAATAAGTAGTTATAGTTTAAAATAAACTGGGATTGGCAGTTGAAGCAGGCTCGTCAGATTTAAGACGGGATCACCCATAGCTTCTGCCATCATCTTTCTTTTAGAGAAGATGAAATATTCAGGATCAAGTAACTGAATATTACTGTTAAGAACTGATCAGTCTTGGTCTTGTCTGGTCTTGTCTGGTCATTGGCTAATGTAGGCCTTCAACTAAAGTGATTCTGTGTTCCACTGTAATGATTATATTAGAATGAACAATTGGAGAGGGTTGATGTATTCCATCACCTGCAGTGCATTCAGCATGTTGTCCCTTTGCAACATGTTGCTCCTCTGAATATCTGAGCTATCCATATGTAATATAAATTATTTATTTCAAATCTCTTAGATCATCTCTATTTGCGCTTTGCAGATGTTTAGCCTTTTTGCAAATATTCTGAGGATATATGATGTTATTAGGCAATGTGTGTATTGAAATGTATAACTAAAATGAATTAATTATTTAAAATTGAAGTCTTGAAGAACACTGGCTTGATCAATAATTATTAACTGACAATTGGCATAAATATACTGTAACAGTAAATGTCATCTCTCCTTATTTCCCGACTGGTTAGTCTGTTGAATCTGGCCAGTGTGTGCACGCAAGGATTAGGAGCGCTCGTGTTACGTTACCACTGCCGCTGATTATGCAGGGCGAAGCATGCAGCACAAATGATCAAACAAATGACTGGAATTTATATATTTTGGGGGCCTTTTGATATTCGGGGGCCCTAGGCGACCGTCTAGTTCGCATGTAGCACTGGTCGGCCCTGGAAGGTGCGTAGTTCTCAGGGTAACTCACCTGTGGGTAGTCCCTAGAACTGAGTCCCTAACTGGTTGGTTCAAATGAACCCAGTGACACCATTAGGCACGTCAGTCCACATTGTTTTAGAAAAGGTACCAGAGACTCTAGTGTTAGCTCTCCATTAGCGCCACTGACAAACCAGTTCTAGCTTTGTGCACGCATTCAAGTGATTGACAGGCAATATAGAGCTTCCAGGCCAATCAGGGACTGTAACTGATTGCACTGATTGGTCATAATTATTTGCGGGGACATTATAGAGGCAGGGACATGCAACCAGAAGCAGTACAAGGAATGCCTAACAAATTACACTAAATCTTTCAACTTTACAAGGTATCATATTAATGGCTATGTCTAATACTTACATTACCTTTAATTATTGGAAAAGCCATATTCACTCTGATATGGATTTTGTACAGGCCAATAGAACAAAATAAAATATATATTTTAAATACATATGTATAATACTTTGGTAGCTAGGTGTGAATTGAGTTGATTTAAGGAAGAAACATAAACATTTAACTTGAGTGTTAAAAAGTAAATGTAGGAAATGTTTTCTCTCGAGTGGATTTAATTAGATTTCCCCCTTTTTATTTGCTGCTATATTGGGTTTGTGTAATAAAGCTGCTGTTGTCAGCAGATGCCCTTCTAACAAGACTTAATTTCCTGCCGTTTTGCAAAGCTTGTCAAAATGTTTTTACAACTTTATTTCTAGAGAAGAGTTAATGCTGAATCCAGATTTACTCATTTGACCAATGTTTATTAATTATACTGTATGTCATACATATAATACAAGTCATATAGATGTCTGGTATATACAGCTCTAAGATTATGCATTGTGATAGTAATAGTAAAGTGCAACCTAAATCCCAGCTCTGTCTGACTCCACCCACTTGATACATTATATTGAATAATGCTTAAAAGTAGCCCAAAAGCTGAGGGAGAGAATATTAACAACAGCGTGTGTGTCATCACAGTTCGGTCCTATTATTTATTTTACAGTTTAACAAACACATTTTATGGTGCATTTACTCCTGTATACTCTGTAATACAAATTGCTCATACTGTACGTAGCAATGCACACCATGAGCATATCATAGAAACAAATACCACTCAAAAAAGGTTGAAAAGAATATACAGTAGCTGGCTTCCTGTGTAGTGACTCTTATGCCCCACTAGAGGGCAGTACAGATCCAGTCTCGATTGTAACTACCAGTACTGCGTTTTCCAATAAGTGTCTGTCTGCAAGTGTAAATGTTGGACGCTTCAGGTCCTGGTGCAAATGAGCCGTACAGGCTTCTCCCTAACAACATATCCACTTACATCCAACAGCACTGTGGCTGTATAGCATACTACTGACCTAGCAGTCGTAACTGCATTTAACCAAAGTCCTATACATTAGTGTCATGTTGCTATTGTTATCTTTATTGAGCTGTTCCACTGCACAAGCTTTAAACAAGATGAGCTCCACTGGCTCTGCCCCTGGATCTCAGAGAGCAGCTTTTTGTTGTGCTTCTTGACATGTTTACAATATTATTATTATTATTATTATTACAAATTATGTAAATAAAATATATTTGTATGTAACATTTGTAGGAACCAAAATTGTAACATATTCAGTACACACTGTAGTTGTATAGTTATTTGGATCAATACAGTTGTCAGGATCTGAACTGTTATTTGATGTTTTTGAGTAATAGTGGTCATATACAAAGCATTTGCTTACTTGCTTGCTTGTTTGGATATCATATTATGTTTGATTCCTGTTATGTTATGTTGCTTATGTTTTGCATAATCTAAACAGTAAATTTATGGCTTTTCCTTAAACATACATACAACATAATTCCTCTGATGTCATTAAGCAAATACATAAACAACCCACTCATGGAAAAAAAGCCATCCGAAGATGCAATATAGAATATTGCATTGTATTGGTTAGCTAAACAGAAGACAAATACTGAAACTTATCCAGCAACAGAGTTTTTAGGATAAAGAAACGGATTAATAAACGATTGGTGGTCTAGAGGCAACCGTATCAGGTAGAAATGATTCAGAGAGAAAAACAAAGACGAGAGCGAAACAAATAGAAACTTGTGAGCATGACTTCTATTTTGTTGCGTAGTCACATTCGTTTCCTGTCAGAGATAATAATAGAGCTTCTAACTCAGAAGCGTGGGAGGAGTATGAGTGAGTGTGACTGCAACAGCAGCGGTACTGTCACTGTAGGGGAAATGGCAACATCCCCTATAATGCACACATACACAAACATACTATGTTACATAAATTGCAACTATGTTACTTTCGTTTAGCAGACAGTTTCATCCAAATCTTAACATTCGAAGATGCAGGTAGGAAGGACCAAAGGCTTGAATGAAAGGAAAACTGTTACAAAACAATGCTTTTTTGTGTGTTTTTTTTAAATAATTCTAAGAAGCCTGCCTGTCTGTTTGTCTGCCATTCTTCTAAGTTAAGTCTTAATTTGGTTTGCCTACCATCACTTATTGCATCTTAACCGTCCTGGAGGGGTGGATTCCTCCCTCTGTGGTCCCTTCC
>JAODTR010056598.1:0-17415 GCA_025399935.1 Amblyopsis rosae
TATACGTATTTTAATATGGTCTACTTTATCTTTAATTCTGGAGTTAAGGGAGTGACAGGTGTATTATCCA
Source organism: Amblyopsis rosae (assembly GCA_025399935.1). Lineage (NCBI taxonomy): Eukaryota > Metazoa > Chordata > Actinopteri > Percopsiformes > Amblyopsidae > Amblyopsis > Amblyopsis rosae. The sequence goes on from JAODTR010056598.1 coordinate 71, forward strand.
ATCCCAATTTAATTCTGTTGTAGGTGAAAGCCAATCAGATTTGTGCATGTTATGCTAGAAAGAATGGTGAAAGAGACGTAAGCGATGAGACGTGTTTTTGATTCGAGAAGAACAAACTTTAATGTATTAGCAGTTTTGAATTGCCTGAAAAAGGACACTGTTTCCATAACGGAAGGTTTTACTAAAGCTTTTGGAGCTCTTGCGTCGTGTTTGGTGCCGACGGGAGTTTGTTTTAGTTGCTATACTGTGAGTTTATTGCTTTTGCTGAGTGATTGTGTTCAGACTGAGACACGTGGACTGAAAACAAGGATTTTCGTCAGTGCTGTGTGTGAGCAATAAGTGAACAATATATCGCTGCAATAAGAAGCAAGTATACTTTTCAAACAGACATTTTGGATGCTGCTATATTAAAGTTGGGAGCACGCCGTGGTTATACAGACGTCGCCACCGCTGTGAGTTAAGTCATCGATTCCAGTCTACAGTCTACACGCCGCCATATTGCACAACGTGTTTGTGTGTGGCAGAAACGGCGTGTGCGGCGAAGTTACATCCAGCGACGTGCTTGAGTAGTGATTGGATACGAAGATTAATCTACCTTTTTTTGTTGAGTGACTGATCCCGAGTGGAGCAGACCTCTTGATTATATTTTTGTGGATTTTAAGTCAATTTACTGAGGGTTATGGGATAAACTGTTATAGCTTTGTTACGGGCACACGTGGAAAACTCGAACACGAGGGGGCGCGCACAACAAGAATTAACGTAATCCCTGCCACCCAGACGACATCTTCCAGGAACTCTATTCTACAACAGACTGGCATTGTTTGTTTGATTTGACCAGAGACTGAGGTATGTGTGTATGTGTCCAGAAGATACATAAGTGAAATAAGACACAGTAGCAAGTGTCTGTTTAAGTTGCATTTTATTTTATATTCATGATTGTTTATACATTACAAGGTAATATTGTTTTGTGCTAAATAATATTGTGTGAAAGTAGGACACAGCAACATTTTTGTTTATATATGTGAATGCCACAATAATTGCTGTGAAATACAGATTATTGTTGATAAGATATATATTTCTGTCTGCCTGTTTATAATTACTTACCTTGGAGTAGGGGCGCCTTGCCTATTTTACTAGATTGGGGAGAGAGGGATTGCATTGCTAGATTAATATTCATGGCACAATAGGTTACTTTAGGTTCAGGCATCGTGTTAATGAAATCCTGAAGCCCATCTCGTCACATCTCTAGGTTAGCTTAACCAGTAAAATAGGACACAACATACTCAACCTGAGCATCGAGGCTAATTGTATTGGGGGCGGGGACTAAGATCCTTTCGTCACCTCAATCTTTCAGGGTAAGTCCACAATTGTATAACCCCTACACAGCGGGGGAGTAACCCCTCCGCTACAGCACTACATTGGATCTGTATGTTTGTTCTGGACTGAATTATTCTACATGTATTATATGAGACTATAGGCTTATGGGACAAGCAAAGCAGACTTGCTCACAACAGTAGCTGGGGATGCTGGTCTGGAGCCTTAAGCAGACTTAATAAACACAACGAGCCCACCATCTGCCCCGGATCCAACCCTAGACAGGAGCCATGCTCGCTGCCACTCAAGCCCAGAGGATGGAGAATGGAGTCGGCAAGCAAACCCGGGGTTTGACTAGCGTGCATGAGCGTACACTAGTGGGCGCTGGGCAGACAAAACGTGCAACTGTTCAACTTGTGCATGAGCGAACCCTTCATCAGCCCTGCTCATCTAATAGGCACATCAGTCACCCCCTCTCTTGTGTGCAACTCTCCAGAGACAAGAGGGACCAGGAGGCAGAACAGAGAGTTTTAAACTAGGGCAGTGGCTCCCTTTCCTAAATCCTGGTCGGGCCTCTGCTAATGAACGTTGGAAAAAAGCAGGGGGACATTTTGAGAGGATGTTAAGTTTGGATTCAAACGTGGGCGGGTCATACGAACACATAATTGCTTCGGTTATTGTCTGCTGTACTGCCAGTAATAAAATAAAATACTTTAGGTGAATTCTATACGAACCACATCTTCATTGCAGGGCATTACATGTGCAACAGCAATTTATTTGGATTACAGCTGCTTGCTTTCATAACCTAACAGAACATAGCATTCCTGTCTCACCAGTTTCAGTCTCACCCCTCCGCCCCACTGGTGTTATTTAAAGGGGGAACCTGAGTGTGAGATGATAAGAGGGTGTGATATGATCCAGTTGGTTTAGCCTGCTAAACAAACTGGATGGACATGTCAACAACTTAACATTGCCTCCTAGTTAGCCGTTTTCGGTGGGTGGAGAACTCCATTTATTTTTTCTTTTCTGTGTAAATAATCACATTTTAAATCGGGATTTCATTTTTGGCTCCTAACAATTACAAAAACAATATAGTCGAGGATAAACAATTATTTAGCACATTACGCTTTGCAAAAAACTTATTTTGTCTTGTATTCTAATGGCACACGCTCACTATTGCTCATTACAGGGTAAAAATTATTTACATGAAAAGTATTCACAGTTGAAGTTTTCACTGTTCATTTGTTTCACTGTTTAGGTGCAGCTTTCCAAAGTCAATGAGATCCTGATTTCATTATTGACGATTTTTTTTTCGTAATTAGTACTTTTCCATAATTGAGCAGCCCTATTCTGACTAATCAAATATTACAGACACTCTGGCATCCTTTCAAGTCACAAACATCAGTAACATGTTGAGGCTTGAGTCTCTTTGTCCGGAACATACTGTCAACTAGGGCAAGACCAGATGCTCAATTATCTGTACTACATTTGACAACCAGCCGGGGATATGGGATCAGGGGTCTGGAGCCGACTGTCCTGATTGGCCCTAGTCATTGGTCATTGTAGTGCAATGTGCTAAATCAGGACTGTGCATGGATTTGGCACTGTGAGCAACATGGCTAGCACAGTTTCACGTGACAGAGAGCTGTGGGCTCTACTGCGGCCAAACTCACCTCCTGCATACATGACGGCCAGCATGATGGAGGAGATCCAGGAGACCTGGCTGGGCGTAGCGTCAAAGATGATCTCGATCTCTCTGAAGAAGACTGTGATGGACTTGGGGAAGGAGTAGGAGAAGCCGATGGAGATGAAGGCGCCCACCACCACCGCCCAGCCCCAGCCGCCCTCGGGGGGCGTGTAGCCCACGGGCCCGCCCACCGCTGGAGGCATCGCTGCTCAGGGAGGCAGACAAGAGACGGAGACAAGAAACAAGGACTCACCAGGACCTGCAGGGGGCAGAAGAGGGTTTACAGAGACAACTTTTGAATTCCCACAAGGCTAGGTTGGTTGGTGCGCTTAGCACAATTGACCGATCCTAAGCACCACCATTTTCACCTGTCCAACCTAGTTACTGTAACTAGCTTGGACAAACAGCATAGTAGGCTATTACAGGAAAACAGACAGCCGATGGAGTTTCTGCCAAATTCAACAGTTATTGGAGGACAGGCGAAAAGGGGTGGGGCTTGGGAATCAGTCAGTTCTGATCAAATAAAAACACATTACAAAAAGGTGTGTGTGTGTGGGGGGGCTGCGTCGGTGCATGCACATGTCAACCACACAGGGGGCTTATTCCTCCACACCAAGATGATGCAGTCTGATTAGTTGTTACTTTCTCTCTGTAAAAAAACACAGCAAGCTTGCAGATATACCCAACACTAAGGAATTAGTATGAAACTCTTCTGACTATACTAGAATTACTTGCAACATATTGTTCATCAACACAGGATATGTCCAAGCTCCGTGTGGCTCACAGGCTATTAAAAGATCCAAGGAGTGGAACCCCTTTGGTCATATCTTTCCCTGCTGTGGCTCAATATAGGAAAAAACACTATTTATGGTCTCTTCTCAGATCAAGTCTGCTACTGTTCAGGCCATTTGCCATATATTGCCTCTTGAAAAACACCACTAAAGACCCAGGGGAACGTACTTACTGTCTCATAGTAAGGGCACTAGATATGTGGTGGCCATAATAGTTTGAAGGCTTTATAACAGGCAGGCTGTGGAGCTGGAGAAAGATGGATGGAGTCAGATCAGAGAGAGTTGCTTTAACCTTGTAATGGCTAATGAGCAGCCAGGTCTATGCTCTACACTGCATTCATATGTGTAGGTCACACTGTAAACTGCCTCGTCAAGCAAATCATTCCCCTCTTGGGTAACCGCTACCACACCAGTGGCAGTAACCAAGCAGGTGGATCATGGGGTTTAACATCTTGTCACCTCCTGATCAGGGTGAACTTTGTTTTACAACGTATTGTTTTAGCTGAAAGGTCACATTCTGTGGATAAATCACAGTCAACCACTTGATACCAAATGTCTTCACTACGCATGAAACATTTTCAAATGTATTCCTGTTATTTTTTCACCCTAGATTCTTGAGCCTTGTCTCAAACATGGCAGAACTCTAGTGTCCTTCGGAAGCGTTTATTTAAAAAGGTCAAGTCTGCTATTGCCAGCTAAATGTTAGCTAATACACTTGGTTATATTCACTAAATATAATCTCGTCGCATTTTTCTAGCTTACTGTTATGTGTGTGTGCGTTGAAAAAAGAATCCGGGACTGGTAACATAAGCAAAGTGGCAAACACAACTCACATCAACTAAGCCGTAAGACTACGCTTTGCTTCACAATGCATTTCTATGTGTGAGGCGCCGCCGTGGAGGACCGCGGAGCGATACAGTTTTGATTTGAGCTTGAAGTTAGCAGGAATGACTGACCCTGCCTTTATTGTAAAGTGGTCTAATACAGTGCTATTACATGCACATGGTTACCTCTGTTTAGTATGATAGATGTGATTTGTTTAAAACACCCTTCCCATCTGATGTACACAACTTTGCCCTTGCACATCAAAATTTTAACCAGCAATTCAAAAATGAAAAGAGTGTTGCCCAACAGAGGAAAAGCTGTACAGCTTTGAATCATGTTTTTCCAAAGCTCTGCAATATCTCTGGACGACTAACATAATATGACCCATGTAACAATCCATTGACTCACAGCAAGAGAAGGTGACAAAGGATGTGAAGGCAAGATGAATGACTCTCAGGAGAGCTGTTCTTGTGACGCTAAAATCAGTACCATTATGCAACCACAAAAACGTATACTTCGGTAGTAATTTCCTAGCCAGTGTAGCTCGTCATACAACCAGTAACCGGAAACAAGATTCAAAACAGTCTTGTGCAACTCCTCGTTTTTGCAACAAAGACATGGCCTATGTGAGAACTGCTGATCAATCTCAAACAGGTGGCGTATTCCTGAATTACATTAACAACTCCTACAAGGACATGTACTGTAGCAAAATGGCACTGCCGTTTGTCACATCCTCCATGCCATTACACTCATGTCTCACAAACAAGCAAGATGACATTGGTCCGCTTTGTAAACATATGGCTCTGAACACTTCAAATTAATAGGGCAACTTACCAGGAAAGTTACATCAGCCAGCACCAAACTTCCTGGCAATATGCCCTCTCACATTGCTCGTGAAGTGGACAACCATATATTTTCTAGCAATATATTTCTGCCACACAAGTGGGTTTAAAGATTTCAAGCTACCCAACAACAAATCAATTGGCCTAGACGTATGAACAAAATTGACAATACATTCACATTTAATACAAGGTAAACTAACTTTGCATGTTGGGAACCTCTGCTTTAGCCTGGTCTTTTTGCAGTGCACTCAGAACTATACTGTATAGCTGCCCTGCTAACAGTTTCCACTCCTGCATTCCAACAGGGATTTGCAAGCAAAGTTCAAGTACAAGGGCCAGGTTGCACTGCCCGAGCAGCTATGCAGATATCTTGCAGTCAGAGCCAACCTTTACTGTAAGTCTAGGGCATAGCATTGGCTAAATGCATCAAAGGCCATGCCAACTTGACAGAAGATGTATTTTGATTGACAGGGTCATTGAACAACAACAACATGCTGTTGGTTTCTGTGTCAAAATGCGACTGGAACAGCAGCACTAGTAGAAAAACTACCATTTAGCCTACAAAATATGATATACTAAAGACTACTCAGCTGCTAAAAAAAAACATTGTCAAAAATACATGTATACATTACAGTCATAATGTCAATAAATATGAATTATTGAGGACATATATCCTTGACTAAAGTGGACACTTATAGCTAAGCTTATGCTGGAGGGATTCATTGGGAAAAAAGTTTGCAATTTGTCATGAAAGAACTGCACTAGCATCGTACTCGACTTAGGTATGCAGTCTTTTAAGTAATAAGAGCCAATGAAAATCTACTACCTGACTTCTTGATACACGAAAGAGTGCTAATAAAAGGAAAGAAGTGCAACAAATACTATTCTAACAGCACCTAGTGATGTGTTTCAAAGCAGCAGAACCTCAGACACCTGCATTACTACGCAACAGTGCTACTTGTTGGAAAACTAGAAGCATACTTGTATAACATCATCCTGTAACTTGGGAACATATGTTTACTTCATGTGTGCATTTGACCTTTATTGTACTCATCTAATATAGTTGAATGTGAGCCAGGTGAATTCCTGCTGAATGGGGAATGTTACCACCGACAATTTGCCATAACTCAGGCCGTCTGGGTTTGGTCCAAAGGCGAGCGCCAGAGAGGGAGAGAGGAGAGTACAACTACCATTCATGGAAATATTTGTTCTTGACATAAACAATTAGAGAAGTAGTGCTAGTAAAGAATCAGGCGTATAGAGGTGGTCTTACTAGTCTTCTGTGAATCTATTCTACTGCATGCTGGTTCATGACTCAGCAGGACCTGAGTAAAGAGAGGTAATTAAAGTACTGAGCTGCATGCCTTTCCTGTTCTTGTGAAAATGCCAAAAAGGTTCGACCATCACTAATATCAACAAATAACACTAAGGGTGCATGCACACAAACACGTCGTACAGCATAACCACTATTAGTTTGTGCACCTGCAGAGCATTGCACAATGACGTCTTTAGTTTGCTTATTGAAGATTCTCTTCAATACGCGCTCTCTAAAACGTTTGTTCCCATTTTACTGATTACCGAGTGATAATTTATAAAACAAAGCAACTCACATGGGTAGCAACATTGTGTAGCATATCATTTTAAATTACAGTAAAAATATGCATATAGTTTGAGGAATAGATCCCAGGTGTAGGTAGGCATGTATGCACGATATTAGAAAAAGAAAACCACAGTGAGAGTTCAGCTACCACTGAAGGCTAAATACCACAACACTGTTCCCCAATGTGCCACGTGATCAGTCACATTAAATAAATGTTCTTACCTTTGATATAATAGAGCCTGATGATCAAGCTAATCCTATTTGGAATGTCAGGGCAGTATACACAAACCTATTTGAATGAACAAGCTACAAATCTCCCTACTTTATATACAGCATCCTCCTTGTTCTAAACCTCCATTCGTCCCATGCATATCAGACTCCTATTTAAGTAAATGACACTGTCAAGTCTCCAGTTCATGCCCTTTGTGCTCATTTGGCAAATGAAAACATTGACTGTCGAAATGTTTAACAAAGTTTGGGCCTTGAACCTCAACACGAGATGTATCATTTGAAAAAAGCATGACGTAAGATTGCATCAAATCGTTGTTTGTACACACGCTGCTGGAATTTTGCCCTCAAAAAAAATAAAAAATAAAAAAAAATAAAAAAAAATTTCCGATTATGTTGCCAAATAGCAAACAGAACTTTACCCTCTACTTATCCTGACTTCTAAAGTGTGAACCCGCTTCAAGGTCAGAGTTCTGAGCTAATGAGGAAAAAACCCAACGACATACCATTCAGCATTCAACAGTACTCTTACCAAAGTACATAGCTCTAAAACATCACTGATCTTAGAAATAACAAATAATGCTGTATACTGGTGTCCCCTATCCTGTAGTGTACTCTGAAGTCTATACTATTCCAGTCCGGCAAGTCTTTAGAACACGACCTAGAGAATAAGCCTACATTTGTGGAATATAGAATAAGAAATAGGCACGACAATATTCAAAAAAAGCACTTTAATGTACTTACAATGGAATGGAATGTTATTCAGAATACCCTTGACAGTAGATAATTCCTGCCTCCTCAGCTCAAGTACTCATGGTAAAAAAAAATAAAAAAGGGGGTCCTTTCCCCCAGATTAATCAAAAGTGCCCCTCACACCATTTATTTAAAAATGTCATATTTGTACTGTGATCAACAAAACAAGATGCACTTAAACTGAAACCAACACATGTACAAAACCGAAAATACATCATACCAAAATCTGAGCATGTCCTTGTTTATTTGCCTTAGCCTCACGGTCATAGACTTTGATGACGCCACCGTGATGCACCTACATACGTGCAGCCAGGAGGACAGGAGTATGCTTGCTGCCCTGACCATTTTAGATGGCTATTGGCAGCATGTACGTTGTACAGGTATGCCCATACAGCTACTTCAAATCTATTATTCGGCGGGCAGAGAATGTGTTGGTAAGTAACCTATACAACAAAACGTTTGTTACATTTCCACTGCAACATTAAGCCTAAAGTTTTTTGTTTTAACAATTGCTATGATAACTATTTAATGCAGTCTACTTTCAAAATGTAGTGTTTTGGTGGATTACTGTAGGTGCAGTTTGGTCGTGAAATGGGTCCAGATGCATAAATAGACGATGTTTCTGAAATAGTGGAAATGCAATAATTAACAAAACAGTAATAATAAAAAATAAAACCAAGCCTAAACCTAAATGAGCATTTATCTTTCCTTTTCTGTGCTTAATCAAGCAGTTATGAATTTATACTGAAATCAAGGTACTGCAGCCAAAAGCAAATTTAAAATGTTAAGTTAGAAGTTTTTCTGACTTAACATTCAGATACAGTAGGTGTCACTTAAGGTTGAATATGCCATGCTGGACAAAGATAGTTGATATGTGTATAATTGTACTCATCAAAACACCTGCCTTCAATGCCATAAAGTGCTCAATCAGAAACTCAAGCACCGCCAAATTGGACGTGCCTTGTCAACGATGGGATACATACAGTCGTAACGGACGACTTTGTTCTGTCCAGCATACACTTTGTATGTATGTATGTATGTATGTATGTATGTATGTATATAAATAAATAAACAAACAGAAAAGAAAAAGAGCCTAATTAAGAGAAACTATTAAAATAGCCTATAGCTGGCCTACCCAATCATTAATTGCTACAAGAGTTGCCAGCAGACGAACAAATAGTTTGGAACTACATTTACTGCAATGGCAAAACAGACAGCGGCCAGAGACTGAATTAAAAATAACCTGACCTTCTCGGACATTATGGATATTGTTTTGACACACCTCAGATATGTGAAAGAGCCACCCACAAGAAAGGTACTGCTGCGTCATGCCCAACCCACCCACGAAGACGACACAGTATGTGTGTTTATGTTTGTATTGTGTTTTGACAACTATATAAAGGCTCAGTGGTTCTAATCTAGTGCCAAATGTGAAATGAAAATTGTAGTTTAATTACAGTAACAACGTACGAGAGCTCAACAGGCTGCACCTGTAGCAGGTTGTGTATGTGTGTGTGTGTGTGTGTGTGTACACCGCGGTTTTGACACGAAACCGTGGACTTTTGTATCGCGGTTGCGGTCTCAGAACCGTTACACCCCTAATAACCACTATACAAATCAAGTCAATATATTACTGTAAATTAGTTATTAACTGTACAGCCAAGACATCATGACATAGCCTGTTTGGAAAAGTGATGCAACAGCCCAGACATAATAATTAACAAGATGAAATTAGTCTGAGTGACAAGTCCGTACATGTGTGCACATGTTAGTGAGTATACAGGTTGGGTATGGTACTAGTCACATTTGAAGCCATACCGGTAAAAATACCTGGAATTTGGTGTCAATAGTCCACCCAACATTGTTTTTGTCTTTACTTTGTCTAACAAATGTAATTTCAGTTGTAGAACACCGCATTGCAAATGGTACGCATATGGGCGTGACTGCAATTTTGTTTGTTTGTTTGTTGTTTGGCATATGCCAGAGTTAGAATTAGTGACATCCTATAATTCTATATAAAACCTTTGTCATTGACTTGACACATTGAACACTAACAAAGCTGCAGGGTGGATGCTCTCGTTGTCTCGCTGTCATAGGGGCTCACGTAAATAATTGCCGAAAATATGTGGCCCGCACCTACAGTTACTCTTGTTAAAATCTGGCCCACTTGAATTTGTAATTGAATAGCCCTGGCCTATAGGCTTAATAGTGTGTGTCACACCAACTTTCTCTGTCAGCCCCGCTAGGATTGCATTAATGAAATAATGACGAAGCCTGTAACGTCACAGCTGCTCACTTTGGCCCCACTACAGAGCAGGCCCATCTCGGACGCGGCTCAGTACGACTTGACACGGTTAAATGTGCCAGTGGAAAAGCCCCCTACGTTGACTGACTCACTTTTGGAGCCAGCCCCAAGTGTCCATTTGAGGAACTGCAGATTTTGGCACTTTCCGTTTAACTACATTTTTGTCACCAGGGGTTGCGCTAGGTCAGGGCTATTCAACGCCAGTCCTGGAGGGCCGCACCCTGCATGTTTTAGATCTCTCCCTGCTCCAACACACCTGATTCAAAGGAACGGGTCGTTATCAGGCTTCTAACAACCTTGAATCAGGTGTTGGAGCAGAAAGAGATCTAAGGGTGCTGCCCTCCAGGACCGGGTTGAATAGCCCTGTGCTAGGTAGATACAATTACTTTATTTTTAGCGTACACTAAAAAAGGGGCAAATTGCAAAATGTAAGGTCGTAAGCAATACCAGACCTTTAATTTGGATATTGAAGTCATATTTGTAAAGTGTCCAGGAAAAACTCTGGTTTTTAATGATTGGATTTTTTTGTAAAGATTCCGTTGGATTAATATTTCCAGTGATTTTACTTAAATGGCAGGCTGCACGTGGATCATGTGATCGTTTGACGTTGCTGTGGCAACAAGCAGCACGTTAAGATGCTGCCATAGAAAGAAATAAGTAAAATGCAATGTTGTATTATAGCCTACTGTGTATTAACAAATGAACTAGACCATGTACACGCATCAAGGCGCTTAGAAACCCATTTATTCATATGGCTTGCGTGGCGCAAGGACGCAACGGCAGTTTTGCGAATGGAGCTCGTTGCCCTGTTTTGACACAGCACGCCGTGACGAATACCCGCGCAGGCGGCGCGGCCAATAGAAACGTGTCAGCCAGGCACGCAAGTAGAAATTCAACGTTTCCTCGTTTTTCCACTTATAGCATGTATTTTTCTTAGTTAAACCAGTATTATGGTATAATTCAGGAAATGAATGTCCAAGGTTTTTAACAAACGGTTCACAAACATAATTTTGGTTTAACTAAGGGATCTGCTTTTTTGTATGCTTCTAACGCTCGATACATTTTCATTGTCTAGCAGGCTTTAGCTAGCGGGAGTATGTTCTTCAAACTCCGCTAGTGTAGCTTCTTCGTTGCCTAGAGACACGGTGAGCGCAGCCGATCCGGTGATCTGCGCTCAACTCGGCGGGGCGAGCGCGGCGCATGTCACGTCCGGTCTGAAAATGCCTTCACATCTTGTCCCCGTCCTACTTAGTGAATGAGAACTAAGTTGTAAAACACAATGGAGTGTCAGCCTACATTACATTAAATATAAACATGAAGGCCCCAATTATCAACAGCACCCCACGACGGGAACTACATAATACGTGTACTCTATTCGCATAGTAATGTTAGGCAGTCCCCTAATCTGCATGCAAATATAATAAGATAACCTTCGGCGGCGGCCAACTACACACGCAACTATTACAAGCTACGTGAGCGAACGTGGCTATTTAGAAACACTAACAGTATACCGGTAGGTTAAACTCGATTCTAAAAACTGTCGTTTCATTGTTCTCCAATTGCTTCTTTGTGCCAAAATGCCAAGTTTTCAGGACACCACGATGCTCTTAACTTACCACAAAGTGCTCGCTTACTTGAGTCCAGTTGAGCAGCGGTACGTGTGTCGTCCGGGTACCCTTGCCTTTAACAAACAATAACCCAAAGTGCGGAACTTCAGCCGGCGGGTTTCTTTAGACCACACTGCTTCTTCTGTATGGTAGGATACACGGACGCATGCGTACGATGACCCCACCCACTCTTAGCACCACATGGAGGAATTCGATAAGAGGCATGCTTCAAATACTAGTATCGTATTTCCAGGACAAGGTATAAGTTCACATATTAAAACGAATCTCTAGCTTTAGCCTAAATTCACCCACTTTACAAGGAACACACACACGAGTTGTGTAGTTGGAGAACAATGTGCAAAGGGAAATGCAGAGGTGTTAAATAATAGGCTAATATGCTTCATTTATTTTCACATGCCTATAGAAAGTTGCATTATATTCACTGCAGTGATATATTTTGGATTCTTCCTCATCAAAAAAGCAACTCTGCAATGTTATATGAAAATGCATTGTCATATGAAAAAGTTAATTAACGCTATAGGATTTTGAATTATCATACTGTATCTGAGTACAAAACTGTTCAGCCAGTTGCATACTGTATCCTCTTCTTGGATGCAATCCCTACAGGATGTACATTTTCCCAATATGCATTTCTCCAGAGCTTGGCAATTAGCCCGTGAGGCCAGGTCAGTTTGGATAAAGGGTTTCTCTCCCAGCTCACAAGGTTTCCCTGAGACAATAAACAGGCTGAACGGGGGAACGGATTCCTGATTTGTTGCTTCACCCGGACATCTGGGCCCAGCCAAACACATCCTGCCACTCAGAAGGGAAAACATTATTACGTTACATGGAAGCAAAGTCTACGGGGTACGAGGAAAAAATAAGAAACATGGCCAGGTTGAAAGGAGAAGGACTCGGGGAAGTGAAACACATTTTCTCTGAGAGGAGGAATGATGGAGGAGGAATGAGGAGGCAGAGGGTCTGGGTGGATCAAAAAACATCTTCCAGGAGAGAGAGGGATGCTGGGTGCCTGGGTAACATGCTGCGGACAAAAACAGTGTTTGTGTATTTTTCACATGATCTGATTCTATTGGCCCAATCTTCTATTTTCAGGTGCATCTCTGTCATTTAAGCTCCTTGAGAAAAATGTTATATTAATGGCTTATGATGGCCAGACAAACTTTGAGACCAACAGGTGATGAGTTCATTGCACAATGCACACACTCCATTTAGCACGCTGTCTACAACAATAGGTTGTGCTTATCTGATTCCTACTTACAGTACTTCCTTGACAGCGAGCCTACTTTATTTGTGTTTGTGTTCATGTAGTGTGTGCGTGTGAGAAATATTCGGTCACAACCTTGTGAATTCTGTATATAATGTATACATTTTCATACCTAAGAGCAGATATACATTTACAGCATTTAGCAATGTTTTTTTTTAATCCAAAGCGATTTACAATCAGTACATTTGTCAATAGTAGAAGTTCATAAATCAGTTATCTTAAGCAACTGACACTGTTAAGATAACAGCAGCATGTCATTAGGGCTAACTATCTATTTATTTATTAAAATACAGTACAATTCCCAGTGATAAACATGTTGCAATGGTCTAGTAGCAGAAGCAGGTAGTCAGTCTGACAAGCAGAGTTACAGAGTAGTCTAGGCTGGAGATCATTACAGCTTGGAGCAAGAGCTGTGCCTCTTCTTTTGTGAGGAACCGCCTTATCAGATATCAGCAGCAGGCCTATTCAAAGTTCAGATCATTAGATTATATTCATTATATTGAACTGTCACATTCAAGACTTCATCAGACATTTTATAACATGTATGGTCCTTTATATATTATCAAGGACCACTCTTCAATTTCTGTCTGCATGGAATTAGCTTTGAAACCAGCATTGCAAAACTTGTTTTGGTTTGAACCTCAGAGAGCTAATGCTCTCCTCCACACTCACAAGACACATCTTCTCTACCTTTACACCCCATATGTGCATGTTTGTGCACAGGCAAGGTTTCAAACCGTAAACAGTGAGGTGGGGTGTTCTGTGTTCTAGTGGCACTATGATGCAACAGACTGTATAGCCTACCTTTAACTTTTTTGCAAATCAGACCAGAGTTTGCAGATGTCTTGCGTACATTGTGGGGCACAAAATCAGCGAAAGGTTAGGGAAACATTGCAAACTCTCAGTATCGATCTGAATTCTATCTTCCTCAAACAGTTGTAGAACATATTGAGTTCACAATGTGTCCTACATACCAACTGCACTGACCCCTTCTATTGTGTATGGTCTATTCACCTTTGTCCCACTTACATGGTTCTGTCATTCTTCACTTGTCCTCCTGGCCTTCTTCTCCCTCTCATCCTGTTCTCTCCATCTGTTTTTCAACCTCTGGCTCCCTGCACTATCAAGTATCAAATATTCATCATGAGTGAATGCATCTTTTTATTGTTTATGCCTAGAGAACACACACACGTTTTCTCAGTGTGGATTCTACAGTATATCAATAGTTGTGCATAGACATGCAATAATCACCTTATTCTTTTCGCTTTTTGCTATACTGTACTGAAAGCCTGTCACATTAAAGTCACACATGCAAACACGTACACTTCATGCACAGATTTGTACACGTGCATATTTTTGTGCTTGTTAATGTCTAACCGCCTCGGGATGTCAATGAAAAACACTTCAACACACATGCACTGATTTCCTAGGAAATCGATGATGTGTGACACATAGGTTGAACATCTAGGTGTTCATCTCAGAGTGACCCATTTAATATTTTCACTAAATGAAACATAATAGGATACTGTTTTTCAGTTCCAAAGAGTCCATAAATTGAACATAATACAAGGGTTAACATTTAAGAATGATGGAATATTAATCCAGTGTATCATTCATGCACTGCAAGATCGAGTTCAAACACTTCATTGCTATATTAATCATGTGACAGGCTATCCAGGAATACATGTCAATCCATTCATGTGTTTTGCAGGCTAACAGCATAGTCCGGCCCATGAAATAGACAAAGAGGACACACTCACACACCAAACCATTACAAGATCTCATCAGTTTTTTTCTATATCTTTTCCGGGAAATTGAATTTCAACAGAAAAATTATTCTCATTTATTTTTTCACAATAGATTTCTGAAATGTTAGCCTTGGCATTAGGTGGATGCTAAGCTAACATTTCTGCAAAAAGCCCAAAGCTGAAGAAAATGTAGAGCAAAGTTTTTTGTGTTTTAGTTCTACATCTGGAATGCCTTTAGAGAATATGTAATATACAATATACATTCCATGTTATTTACATAAACTCTCATGCCTTTGCAGAGATATGTCATTAGCCTCCTTTCTTTGTTTACTAGAACATGTTAGTAAACATATAAGTGTGTAACATATATTTTGATACTTTTGTATTACTATTTTTGGTATTTCTCATTCCCAGTGGACTATAAGACTTCTCTGCATTTTTTACTTACAGTTGAGTTAACCTACAGGTTAGGTGTGAAGCTATAGTTCAAGTGTATTCCTTTTTATCTATTCACTGTTTTTTAAATTTCATCATAGGTGAACACATGCTTGGTTACAACAGTACGATAGTAGTATACAGTATTATCACTACTACTGTAACTACTACTAGCCTAATATCACTGTTACCACATTTATTAGGACAATGCTATATTACAATTAAGAGACAATTAAAAATTAACAGACAATGTGATCACGTTGGATGTAACAATATTTGATTAATAGGCCATGACCATGACTAATAATTATCCATTCCTGCATAACTAGACCAGTGTTCAAGGTTAGATGGCCATTTCCTAATACATTACCAAATAATTAGACTCCAGAATACATGCAAGAGTCAGCTGTTTTAAAACAAACAGAAAAGAAAATGGTATAACAATTATTAAATCAAAATGTCAAGTTATTGTTTTACAAGTTTAACAAAGTCACACATCTGATGAAGTGGGCATCCTGGTCAAGTCCTCTCTTTTATAAAGGATGTATCAAGGATGTATCAAGGACATATCAAGGATATAAAATGTCCATGGTCCAATCTAGGATTAATATAGGCATATAGACTCGGTAGGGACTCCACCAAAAGAAAGAACGAATGAAAGAACGAAAAAAAGAAAGAAAGAAAGAAAATGTATACGGTATGTTCTATATTACACACACATTTTCTTATGTGTTGTAGCCGGTTGTAGCTTATCTAATGACACAATACTTTATTGTGAACAAGTATATTTTGAAGTTATGGTTCAATGGTTGGCTTCCATCTAGTGGAATTTACACAAAGTTGCAGCTTTACCATCGATCGTACGTCATATTTGTCCACCAAGGAGTTTTAGGACCGCCGGTCTGAAATGACAAATGTATATTGTTTGCCGTCTTTATTTGGCATTCATAATGTAATCGACTGTCTCCTCTTAATCAGAGTGATTGTAACATCAAACACCGAACATTCTGTTATTGGATTTTTTCTAGGTGGGTCTTTACACAAAAAGTGTGGGAACCCCTGGCCTAGACACTGGTAATATAATCGAACTGCTAAACAGCTGTTAATAAAACAACATGGTTATGTTATAAATATTTTCATTAAACTGAAATGCAAAAATCGCAAAGCCAGCGCAGGGCTAATCAACTCAGGACTCAGACTGTGTCCCCTGTAAATTGTTATTACAACATTATACCACAAGGCGGGGTCATAATGCTTTAAATTAAGTGTTAAATCTCAAACAAAATTTCGGGTTTTATTTCGATTTTATTTTACAAATAGCATATAATAGCCTATTGTGTCTGTTTATTTCCCCAAAGTCTGGGTCATGCCAGGGGGTGCACTGTGGAACATCATACAACAAGTTAATCAACAACGCAGTAACAAGTGCTGGCAAAGGCTGCCTGATCTGCCTAGACAGGAACATTAATCACCTTCAACTTCGCCTTTAAATCAACATTCTTTTACTCTAATTCGAATACATCTAAATGTATAATAGATTGTGATTCACAGCCACAAACTACATTGCATGAACATTATAGTAGACAGGCTACAGCTCTGCTGTATTGTGTTTCGTTAAACTAGCAAGGCTAGTGTGTCTGTGTGAAGGACACTTAGCTTACATGTATTCATTGGTTTGTGTACAGTAAACACTTCCATGATCCAAATGATCCCCCTACAAGGGGCTGTATGATGGTGCAACAAATTCTCCTGGCTGAACTGGAGATTAAACATAGAGGTCCTTCCCATCATCAGACTTGTGGTTGCTTTAGTAGCCTATATTGACTTTTATTTGCAGTGGTTTACTAGATGCAAGATCATCTAAGAGGAGAGGTTACCCTGCCCGGAGGAAGCCCGGGGCCCCCGTCTGGAGCCAGGCCCAGAGG